>CM038677.1:457061595-457282994 GCA_021605205.1 Aegilops longissima
CAAACATAACTCCAACACCGTGTTCACTTCCGGACTCCGCGAGAAGAGACCATCACGTTACACACACGGTTGATGTGTATTTTAATTAAGGTCAATTTCGGGTTTTCTACAACCGGACATTAACAAATTCCCATCGCCTCATAACCGCGGCACGGCTTTGAAAGATAATACCTGCAGGGTGTCCCAACAGCCCATTATAAGCTCTCACGGTCAACGAAGGATATTCCTTCTACCGAAGACCCGATCAATCTCGGAATCCGGACTACAAGACATTTCGACAGAATAAAACAAGACCAGCAAAGCCACCCGATTGTGCCGACAAATCCCGATAGGAGCTGCACATATCTCGTTCTCGTGGCACATCCGGATGAGACAGGCTACGAGTAAAACCAAGCCTCGAGTTTCCCGTGGTGGCCCCTGCAGACGGCTTCGGTTCGGGCCAAGACTCGAAGGAGCACTGGTCCGGGGTTAAAATAAAGATGACCCTCGGGCTCGCGAAAACCCGGGGGAAAAAGGCTTAGGTGGCAAATGGTAAAACCAATGTTGGGCCTTGCTGGAGGAGTCTTATTCAAAGCGAACTGTCAAGGGGGTCCCATAAATCACCCAACCGTTTAAGGAACGCGAAATAGGGAACATAACACCGGTATGACGGAAACTAGGGCGGCAAGAGTGGAACAAAACACCAGGCATAAGGCCGGGCCTTCCACCCTTTACCAAGTATATAGATGCATTAATTATAGCAGATATATTGTGATATCCCCAACAAGTAAACATGTTCCAATAAGGAACAACATCTCCATGTTCCAACAAGGAACAAACTTCATCTTCACCTGCAACTAGCAACGCTATAAGAGGGGCTGAGCAAAGCGGTAACATAGCCAATCAACGGTTTGCTAGGAAAGGATGGTTAGGGGCTGACATGGCAATATGGGAGGCATGATAAGCAAGTGATAGGTATCGTAGCATAGGCATAGCAAAAGAGCGAGCAACTAGCATAGCAAAGATAGAAGTGATTTCGAGGGTATGGTCATCTTGCCTGCAAAGTTCTCAGAGTTGTCGAAAGCTTGATCCTCGTAAGCGTTCTCAACAGGTTCCTTGTTCACGTACTCGTCTCCCGGCTCTACCCAAAGCAAGAACACAAACAAAGGAACCACAATAAATCACAGTGCAATGCACAAGCAACATGATGCAAAACATGACATGATATGCGAGACGTGATATGCAATGCGTATGCGTGCTCCGGAAGGAAAATGATGAACCAGGCATCAACTTGGCAAACCAAGTATGCCGCTGGAAAGATGAGATGATTTCGGTCGAAATCGATATAAAGATCACCGGAATCGGATGCACGGTTTGCAAATGACAAGCAAAACAAGAATGGCACAAATCTGCCATTAACAGCATGATACCACAAAGCAAGCAACAAGAAATTAAGCTACTGCACCCAAACGTACCAGAAAAGCATATGGCAGTGATCTACTCAAGATGCTTGACAAAAGATGAACACTGAGCTACGGCTAATTCACATCATAACAGGTCCAAACAAGCATGGCAAAAGTGCAAAACATATCAGCTTCACAGACTTAGTGAAATTACTGAACATGGCAAAATCAGCATCAGGAAGCAATGTTCAGAGCAAGAAAACAACATGCTATAGGAACTTATAATAGCAAAAAAAGGCATGGCATGAATCTACTCAAAGCATAGAACAAAAGTCCCTTACTGACCATGAGCCAAAAAGGATCAGAAAATATAGTAACACCCATGTCAAAATATCAAGTTTCGTTAACAGATTCAGCAACAGGGCATGACCAAAAACAGATAACAAGTAGGCATGTTTAAGAGCTCGATACACTCACTACAGAGCATTAAATGATAATATAATCATACATACTTCAAGAAGACATGGCATAGAAGTTATATATGGCCAGAACAACATCATAGCATACACGGATCAACTACAACAACCTTGGCAAAATTGAATAACATGTAAACATTCTGCCAGGAAACATTTTATAGCAAAAGTAGAGCTCGATTTACTCAAGCTATGGCACTCCATAATTGCAAACAAAGGCATGGATGGATAGAGCATAACCATATGTTCACAACATCCTTACTGAAGTATCTCAAAATATGCATGGATCTCTCGGTAGCATCAAGTTAACATGGCATAAAAATATCAGCAAAACAGGGGCTGAAATCAGCAACATCAGGAAGCCTAGTTTGCATGCTTGTGCTAGTCACCACATAGATCACAAAAATACATGGCATACACCCCTGGAAAGATGGCATGGCATATTACAAAACACATGTAGGACTCAAATTCATAGGGTGCACACATCAATCATAGCAAAAATAACAAAAGTGCATGTTACATTAAGAAATGAAACTAACATCACATAGCCCTCTTCCAACAGCATTTCGGGCATCAAGATGAGCTCAAATGAAAATGATGCAATGAGATGAAATGATCTACTCTTCGAGACGAACATTTTGACATATTACACGCACGAAACGGAGCTACGGATGCCTATCAGTTGCTTATCATGCCTCCCATATTGCCATGTCAGCCCCTAACCATCCTTTCCTAGCAAACCGTTGATTGGCTATGTTACCGCTTTGCTCAGCCCCTCTTATAGCGTTGCTAGTTGCAGGTGAAGATGAAGTTTGTTCCTTGTTGGAACATGGAGATGTTGTTCCTTATTGGAACATGTTTACTTGTTGGGGATATCACAATATATCTGCTATAATTAATGCATCTATATACTTGGTAAAGGGTGGAAGGCTCGGCCTTATGCCTGGTGTTTTGTTCCACTCTTGCCGCCCTAGTTTCCGTCATACCGGTGTTATGTTCCTTGATTTCACGTTCCTTACGGTTGGGTGATTTATGGGACCCCTTGACAGTTCGCTTTGAATAAGACTCCTCCAAAGAAGGCCCAACATTGGTTTTACCATTTGCACCTAAGCCTTTTCCCCGGGTTTCGCGAGCCCGAGGGTCATCTTTATTTTAACCCCGGACGGTGCTCCTTCGAGTGCTGGCCCGAACCGAGCACTTTCAAGGGCCACCACGGGAAACTTCGAGGCTTGGTTTTACTCGTAGTTTGTCTCATCCGGATGTGCCACGAGAACGAGATATGTGCAGCTCCTATCGGGATTTGTCGGCTGTCGGGTGGCTTTGCTGGTCTTGTTTTATTGCTGTCGAAATGTCTTGTAGTCCGGGATTCCGAGATTGATCGGGTCTTCCGTAGAAGGAATATCCTTCGTTGACCGTGAGAGCTTATAATGGGCTAAGTTGGGACACCCTGCAGGTATTATCTTTCAAAGCCGTGCCCATGGTTATGAGGCGATGGGAATTTGTTAATGTCGGTTGTAGAAAACCGAAGTTGACCTTAATTAAAATACACATCAACGCGTGTAACCGTGATGGTCTCTTCTCGGCGGAGTCCGGAAGTGAACACGGTGTTAGAGTTATGTTTGGCGTAAGTAGTTCAGATCACTTCTTGATCACTACTAGCTTCACGACCGTGCTTTGCTTCTCTTCTCGCTCTCTTTTGCGAATGTAGCCACCATATATGCTAGTCGCTTGCTGCAGCTCCACCTCACAACTCTGTCCTTCCTATAAGCTTAAATAGTCTTGATCTCGCGGGTGTGAGATTGATGAGTCCCGTGACTCACAGATTCTACCAAAACAGTTGCAGTGCCGACGATGCGGTCAGGTGGCGCAACCGAGCTCAAGTGGGAGTTCGACGAGGGACGTGGTCGTTACTATGTGTCTTTTCCCGATGATCGATGGTGGAGCTCAGCTGGGACGATCAGGATCTGTAGCATTTGGGGTATCTTCTTTTATTTTGGTTCCGTAGTCGGACCTTGAGTGTAATCTGAATGATGGATGTTTATTTATGTATTGTGTGAAGTGGCGACTGTAAGCCAACTATGTATCTATTTACCTTATGTATTACATGGGTTGTGTGAAGATTACCTCACTTGCGACATTGCTTTCAATGCGGTTATGCCTCTAAGTCGTGCTTCGACACGTGGGAGATATAGCCGCATCGAGGGCGTTACAACTGGACACTATGCTTTTGGGCCCACTTGCTAAAGGCCCACTTAGTAATTCGGCCTGATATTAGTTTTGGCTTGTTAAGGGCCCGTTTAACATTTCAGCCCTATATTAATTTCGGCCTGTTAAAAGCCCGTCATATAGTTGGGCCTAACTACGGCCCGGTTTGCATCCGGCCTGCTCGCAGCCGATATCTGATTAGGCCAAACAAGGACCGAGACAATTTTGGCCTGTTAAAATCCCGTGATTTGATTCGCACAATCATGGGCCGGGGTTCATTTCGGGCTGCTGCCGGCCCGTGAGCTGTTCGGCACGTTTCAGGCCCAACCTACATCGTGATTGCATGACGGCCCGACTATGTACTGTAATTTTACGGTTTGGCCGGTTTACTGCGAAGATAGGATATATATACAGTAAAATAACTACAGCATCGTGAATAAGTGTCGGGGAAACTGATCCACGAACACCTATGGGACCGGCGGACCGAGCCCCTTTCGGTTCGGCGGGGGGCGGAGATCGCACGAAGAGCGGATCGAGGCGAAGCACACGAGCAGTTTACCCAGCTTCGAGCTCTCCGAGAGATAACACTCCTCTCGCTGCATGTCCGAGTGTATTGAGTTCTTGCTCGTGAGCGCTGAGTGCTACAGTACACACTAGCTGCTAACGAGACCGAGCGTGAGTGTTTTTCTGCCTTCCAACAGTCGGTGTACTAGAGTAGGGATACCCTAGTATCCCAACTTGTCTGCAGGCGATTCAGACACCCGCAGCAAGGCTTGCGGGTGACCGCTAAGGTCCCCGTGGTTCCTTTGGAGCCATTCAAGAACAAAGTATTCAAGCCAAGGAGACAAGGCCCGGCAAGAGGAGCTTGCGGGAAGGCCAACCAAGGCATCTCAAGGAACTTGCCGCGACGCCCACGCAGCGTCCGGCGAGGCCCGATGAGCGACAAGCTTCCGGACGCGACAAGACAACAACCGGCAAGGCGCTTGCGCGACAAACTACCACTCAGTGCCAGGCTCCAAAGACATCCACCAACGTGTCGCCTCAGGACCTTTCGGTAGCGCGTGGCGAGAGGTCTGTCGGCGGCGGTGATCTTGTGGCGGCGGCGGCCGACAAGATTGCCATCGTGGCAGCGGTGGCGTCCACGACGGTCCTTTTTGCACTATTTGGGCGGCGAGCGGGCATTTAATGCCTTTGTCCCCGCCGTCGGGGTTAGGTATGATACATTTATGCATGTGGTTGTACCAACCGCAATTCCTTTTCCATTTTACTCTTGTTTACGTTGCCACCTGCCGGAGACCCTTTAGCATATAAAAGGAGGCCCATGCGCAACGAGGGGGGTTGGAAGGCAAAAAACACTCACACTCGGTCTCGTTAGCAGCTAGTGTGTCTTTGTAGCACTCAGCGCTCCCGAGCAAGAACTCAATACACTCAGACATGCAGCAGTAGGAGTGTTATCTCTCCGGAGAGCTCCGAAGCTGGGTAAACTTCTCGTGTGCTTCGCCTCGACCCGCTCTTCGTGCGATCTCCGCCCCTCGCCGAACCGAAAGGGGCTCGGTCCGCCGTCCCATAGGTGTTCGTGGATCAGTTTCCCCGACATCTTTGGCGCGCCAGGTAGGGGGCGTCGAGGTTGTGTGAACCTGATCCGACATTCACACGAGCTAGATCTTCATCTTCTTCATCGACATGCCACCGAAGAAGAAGGCTTCGGCGGCAGTTGTTCCATCCACGTCGATCCCACCACCACCGGAGCAGACGGGTGGTGGGGTAGACGCCGGCGGAAGAACGGGCATCGACGAGGGAGCCCACAGTGCTGCCAGGTCCAAGGACAAGGCTGCGCAGACCTTGGCGTCCGTACATGCACCGCGCCCATCTCAGGAGGCGCGGGACCGACAGCGTCATGGTATTCACAGTGCCATACGTTCGTTGGACCAAGATCGAGCTGCTGGATTTCGGGGTGCTCAAGACCAGCATGCACGCCAACATGCTGGCACGAGCGAGACACGGTCGCCTGGATGGGATACTGCTCCTACTAACATAGTTAGAAGTCCGAGCATATCCCGCTCCTCGCGCCGTTCGCCACTGCCGCCCACCACTCCAGCAAAAGCTTTGGCGCGAGCTCAACAGCTCCTGGATTACCCTCCAACGGTAGACAAGATCGATGAATGGAGGGCTACCATTCAGAGTCTCATCGGCTTTGCCAACGGCGACACTCCGCGGCAGCCGAGTACATCGCTGTCGCGGCAGGACTGCCAGGCACGAGCCGATGGCAACGAAACCGGTGGGGGTGCAACCACCATGCACTCTCCACCCCGAAGGCCAAGATCGCCGACTCGCCGGATCCACCTCGACAGCGACTCCACCGCATCATCAGATCCACGAGCTCGTCGCGATCAGCGCTAAGTTCTTCACGAACGACAAGAAGAAGACGCTTCGAACTCGCATCGAAGCGCGAAGAAAGCGGCGTCAATCGGACTAGCGCTACTGGGCCCTCTGTTGACATGCATGCACCAGGGGAACCAGCGACTTGCCGTCGCGGTAGGTTGCCCTGCGTTCACTCGTGAGCTGCAGCAAGTCGATGGCCCAAAGACGAAGAATTTCAAGCCAGACGTACCAGAGAAGTATGACGGCAAGTCGCATCCGTCGGAGTTCCTCAGCATCTACACCATCACGGTGCAAGCTGCCGGGGGGCGGGATGACAAGATCTGGCCAACTACTTCCCGGTGCTCAAGCCCAATGTCGATCTCTGGCTCATGCACTTGCGGACAACTCCATATCCTCTGGGCAGACCTATGCCATCAGTTTGTCGGCGCCTTTACAGCGACCACAAGCCTCATGGCCAAGAGAGCGACCTTCATCTGCTGCGCCCGAAGGAAGGAGAGCCCTGCGCAAGTATATTCAGAGATTCAGCCGCGTACAGCACAACATCCTAGATGTCCACCCTGCCGCGGTAATCAGCGCGTTCCATCAGAACGTGCGAAACCGCAGGATGCGGGAGGAGATGGCGATGTGCAAGATCGGAGACGTCAGTGAGCTATATGCCTGGCCGACAAGTGTGCGTCTTTGAGGAAGGAGGAAACTCCCGGAAAGAATCTGAAGCGGGAGGATCGATAGTGAGGAGGCTGCCTGCAAAGAAAAACCGCGGCGGAACAACAGAAGAAGAAAGGCAAAGGTGTGCTAGTCGTTGAGCAGTCCGCAACGGAGGTGGCGCCAAGAAAGCCAAAGCTGGTAGCTCCGGCGAGGAGATTGCCGCAGCACCAACTACCGTGTTGTGGCGGTCGCCGACAAGCGGGACGGAACCAACAAGCGATCTTGCAAGATCCACCGCACCAAGGGCCACGACCTCGAGCTGCAAGAAGGTCGAGCAGCTTGTCGAGCAACAAAAGGCTGAATCTGACGGCGCAACAAGGAGAAGGCCGGGAAGGTCTTTGGAGGAGCCGGCAAGAAACGCCCGCCGAGGAGGACGCTTGCAAGGCCAAGCAGCGGCAAGGAGATGACCTCCCGCGGCGCGACAAGGATGAAGATGACGACGACGATGAAGATATGGATGATAACGAGACCGATGAGCAGGAGTTCCAGAAAGCCACGAGGTCCTGTGCGTTGACGGCGGTGCTTCTCGCATACTTTACACCGCCAGCTCAAGCGGTGGGTGCAGGAAGTCAATGCGGCAGAACCACCCGTCGAGTCCGCAAGCCTCGAAATGGTCCAAGACGCCTATCATCTTTGATATTGAGGACCACCCGATCGCATAATCTGCGGTCGGTGCTTGCCGATGTTGGTTTCACCAACTATCCGCAACCTCAAGGTCACTAAGATGCTAGTTGACGGCGGGCCGGCTTGAACCTGATCTCCTCCGCGGTACTCGAAACTCCGGATCCCGATGGCGAGCTCGAAGAGACCGCACATTCAAGAATCAATCCGGGAAGGAGCAAGCGAAGGAAAGATCACGTTGCGGTGACATTTGGCAGCGAGTTGAACTTCGGGATGAGAGGGTCACCTTTGGCGTTGCTGACTTTCCATTGCCTTACAATGGGATACTCGGCCGTCCAAAGACTCGCCAAATTCATGGCAGCCTCTCACTATGCATACAACATGCTGAAGATGCCAGCCCGATAAGTGTCATCTCTGTCCTGGCGACAAGAAGGATGCCCTTATCTGCGCCGACAAGATCTACCGGAAGCAGCAGCCGCAACAGATCGCAAGTCACTTGCCGTTGAAGCTCCGGGGTGAAGAAGAAGACCAAGTCCGGCAAGAGTTCGATGCCCACTCCGCAAGCGCACCTCTTGGTGCTGCGCTACCGTCGAGGACGCACCATCGAGCTCCACCGCAAGTGTAAGAAGACAATGGCAGCTCCACCAGAGACCAAGAAGGTGTCGCCAAGGAGGATGGCACCGGTGGTACCTTCACCATCGCCCACTCTCGACCCTAAATAGGAAAGCGCTCGTTGCTTTCCTCAAGGGCTAACGTCGGCGTATTTGCATGGCAACCGTCGACATCCCGGTGTTCCTGTGAAAGTAATCGAGCACCATCTTGCCGCCTGTCCTCATGCGCGGCCCGTCAAGCAGAAAGTCAGGAAGCAGGTAGTGGAGCGCCAAGAATTCATCGCAGAAGAAATCAAGAAATTGGAAGCAGCAGGCCTTGTCAGAGGAGTGCTCCATCCTACGTGGTTGGCCAACCCTGTAGTCGTGAGCAAGGCAAACGGAAAATGGAGGCTTTGTATCGACTTTACCGATGTCAATAAAGCTTGTCCCAAAGACCCATTTCCCTTGCCGCGCATCGACCAGATTGTTGACTCCACGGCGGATGTGACTTGCTTTCATTTCTTGATGCATACTCGAGATACCATCAGATCTTCATGGCGTAAGAGGATGAGGAGAAGACCGCATTCATCACCCCATGTGGCACCCTCTGCTTTCGTACGGATGCCTTTCGTTTAAAGAATGCTGGTTCAACATTTGCAAGGGTGGTCCATGACGCTTTTGAGCCGCAAATACACAGAAATGTGGAAGCCTATATGGATGACATAGTGGTCAAGAGCAAGGACAAGGCGACTCTGATTCAAGATTTAGACGAAACCTTTGCAAATCTACGCAAGATCAACCTCAAACTCAACCCCGAGAAGTGTGTGTTTGGAGTCCCCTCCGGCAAGCTTCTCGGGTTCTTCATGTCTCAGCGGGGAATTGAAGCCAATCCCGACAAGATCAAGGCCATTGAGCAGATTGAAGCACCAAAGCGCGTCAGGATGTACGAAGACTTGCGGTTGCCTAGCTGCTCTCGGCGAGTTTATCTCTAGGTCTGCTTGGCGCCCTGCCATTTTTCAAAATATTGAAAAGGGCAGGTCAATGAAATGGACTCGAAGCGGAGGCTGCACTGCAGGACTTAAAGAGATACGGTCCTCCACTCCAACACTTGTCGCACCTAGGCCACGAGAGAAGTTGCTGCTATATATAGCGGCAACCAATCAAGTGGTTAGTGCTGCGTTAATAGCGGAGAGGGAGGCGGATGATGAGCCAAAGAACCACGGCAGATGCATCCAATGACAAGCGGGGACTTCACCGCAAGCTCGGTCCCGACAAAGATGGATCTGCGCAGACGCGTGAGAAGATGCGAGAAAAGAATGGTGCAGCGCCAGTTTACTTTGTTAGTTCCTTCGCAGGTGCTAGGTCAAGGTACTCGGTGTGCGAAATTGCTTTTCGGCCTTCTCATGGCCTCGAAAAGCTGCGCCATTACTTCCAAGCACATGAGATCATAGTCGTCACTGTTTTCCGCTGAAGAGGATCTTGCAAAATCCGAAGCAACAGGCAGGATTGTCGAGTGGGCACTGGGGCTGCAAGCTTTGGCCTCAAGTTTGAGAGCACTTCAACTATCCAAAGCAGAGCATTGGCGGAGTTCATAGCAGAATTGTAACACCCCGAGAATCATGCTACAGTAATCTTCCCTAATGGTGTCCATGTCATCATGATTACTATGCACATTGCCACTAAATAAAAAGCAAAGTCAAATTCAAATTTAAATTTCAAGTCAAAATAATATTTCTTTAAGCGGTAAAAAAATGTTAGTTGGGTTGAAAATAATCACTATATAATTTTCATGTAGAAACTAACATTATTTGAGTGGTTAAAATGCCCTAAAGTATGTAAAATGCACCCAAAGAACACCTATCCAACACATTTAAATTCAAACCGAATATCAAATAATTGCGAATGCCTTCAATACTTTTTGTGCAACCCTAGAATATTACATATCATTTTTGTGCAAAGTTTCATAATAAAAAAAAATTCATTTGATCATTAAACTATTTAGAAAAACAATAGCTAGATTGGAAAAAAGAAAAGGATGACAAAAAGGAGAAATCCCCCCATTAACTTAAGCCCAGTACTTTTACTGTACCAGGCCCAGCCCAACTTGCCGGCCTTTTCCCCTACCTCTCACAGGGGAGAGGCAGAGCCGTGCGTGCCGGCCATCCATGGCTCTAGGGCCACATGCCGGCCATCCGCAACCCCCCTCGACCTACTAAGGTGTCCCCCAGAAACCCTAGCTCGCCCTCGTTCATCCCCTCCTCGATCCCCATCGTCCCCCCTCTCCTCTGGCTCGATTTTGAGCTCGCAAGCTCACGTGGTCACCGCTGCCTCGCCTTCGTTGACGCGTCCACCGGCATCTCCGGCGTACGGGAGCACATCACGGAGGTTCGCGGCGCTCTACGCGTCCGTTCGAGGCACCTTTGGAGCGAGGCGGGGAGCTGCGAGTCCGACCGACGATCTTCGTCTTCTTCTTCCGGCCGTCATCGTCTCGCCATCACCACCGCCTCTGCGGTCCACCCGACCCACTCCGGCGCGCCAATGGTCTGCTGTGAGCAACTCCTCCGGATCCTCCTTCCCCCTCGATTCGATCGCCGTTTGCCGTCCCGAGCACATCCGACCTCAGCGTCTGCAGCGTACATACGTCGTCGCGTGAGCTGCTGCTGCTTAACTTGCTGCTGTGTCGCTGCTGCCGGTCTTGCGCCGCCCACAGCCTCGCCTCCGCTGCGATTGCTTTCGCGGCCATCGCCTAGCGCCGCCTGCTGCCCGCCCGCGCCTAGCGTAGCCCCCCTTGCTGCCTTCACTTTACTCTCGCTTTTATTGTTACTTGTTGTCATTGTTATGCGCTACTTGCTGCTGCTAATGTCCACGGCGACCTTGCTATGTCGTGGGTGTGCACAGCCACCGGTGGCCGGCCGTGCAAATTAGATTAGAGACTAATTGGTAGTACTAGTTAGGTTAGTTATTACACAATGACATGTGGCCCCACCACATGCATTGTAGTGGTCAATCTAGTCAACGTTATTTGTTGACTGATGACTCAGCACACCCAGGCCCCACTTGCCATACAATAGACTAGGAAACCCATGGGTACACTTAGTATATTCTGTTTTAATTTCGAAATATAATTAAATCCAGAAATTTTAGAAAATCATTTAAACTTTGGAAAATCATATAAAATAATCCGTAACTTTCGGATGAAAATATTTTGTACATGAAAGTTGCTCGAGCGCACGAGACGAATCCGAATACACAGTCCGTTGGTCCGCCACACGTCCCTAGCATAGCAAACATGCAACTTTCCCTCTCTAGTCGTCTGTCCGAAAACGTGAAACATCGGGAATACTTTCTCGGATGTTTCCCCCCTTCGCCGGTATCACCTATCCCTGCGTTAGGTCACCCCTAACACAACGTATTGCCGCGTATTGCTTTGTGTTACATTTGATTGCTTAGTTATTTATTGTGTTCCCCTCTCATACTTCTTTCCTAGTGAGCTCAAGAGACCATTGCCGATACCCACGTGAGCGACTACATCGACGACGACCCCTTCTTCTTGCCAGAGCAATCAGGCAAGCCCCCCCCCTTGATCACCAGATATCGCCTACTCTTCTCTATACTGCTTGCATTAGAGTAGTGTAGCATGTTACTGCTATCTGTTATACCTATCCTGATGCATAGCATGTCCTTGTTACTACTGTTGTTACCTTACCTGCAATCCTATATGCTTAGTATAGGATGCTAGTACTTTCATCTGTGGCCCTACATTCTTGTCCGTCTGCCGTGCTATACTATCGGGCCGTGATCACTCGGGAGGTGATCACGGGTATATACTTATACTTATACATGATACATGTGGTGACTAAAGTCGGGTCGGCTTGTGGAGCACCCGCGAGTGATTCACGGATTGGGGCTGAAAGGAACTTTGTCCCGACGGCCCTCTGGATGGATCTTTGTGGCGGAGCGACAGGGCAGGTTGAGACCGCCTAGGAGAGAGGTGGGCTGGCCTGTTCGGCGTTCGCGGATACTTAACACGCTTAACGAGATCTTGGTATTTGATCTGAGTTGGCTCTGAGCTTATACGCACTAACCATCTACGGGGAGTAGTTATGGGTATCCCGCGTCGTGGTATCGGCCGAAGCACTTCAGACGTCGGCTGACGAGCGGCGCGCGCCGGATTGGGCTGAACGCTCGCTAGGCTAGGTGCGCTTCCGGCCGCCCTACATAGCGTCTGCAGTGTGCTATGGGCGATGGGCCCGCACCCTGTCGGCGCTTAGGTTTAGACCGGCGTCTGGCCTCTCTGTTGTGCCTAGGTGGGGCTGCGGCGTGTTGATCTTTGGCGGCGGGCATGACCCAGAAAGTGTGTCCGCCAAATGGGATCAAGCGTCTTTGGGTAAGATGGTGCACCCTGCAGGGAAGTTAATCTATTGAATAGCCGTGATCTTGGTAACATGACGACTTGGAGTTGTACCTTGACCTTATGACAACTAGAACCGGATACTTAATAAAACACACCCTTCCAAGTGCGGATACAACCGTGGTCGCTCTCTCGGGGCTATGAGGAGGGATCGCGGGTAGGATGTTGCTATGTGATGTTACTTGGAGGACTTCAACCTACTCTCCTCTACATTTGCAAGACAGTGACCGTGGCGTAGTCTTCGATAAGACTAGCTATCCCCTCTTATTCTCGGCATTCTACGCTCAGTCCATGATATGGCCCTTTACACATATATCCATGCATATGTAGTGTAGCTCCTTGCTTATGTAGTACTTTGGATGAGTACTCACGGTTGCATTGTTTCCCCTTTCCCCCTATCTATACTCGATTGCTGCAATCAGGCGATGGAGCCAGGGCGAGATGCCACCGTCGATGGCGACTACTACACTGGAGGTGCCTACTACTACGTGCAGCCCGCTAACGACCGGTGAGTAGCTAGGAGGATCGAGCAGGAGGCCTGCTCCTCTTCGATCAGATCCCGGTTTGTGCTAGCCATCTTATGGCAACTTGCTTAACTTATGTCGTATTCAGATATTGTTGCTTCCGCGACTTCGTCTATGATCGAGCACTAGTATTCGAGCCCTCGAGGCCCCTGGCTTGTATTATGATGCTTGTATGACTTATTTTATTTGTAGAGTTGTGTTGTGATATCTTCCCGTGAGTCCTTGATCTTGATCGTACACATTTGCGTGCATGATTAGTGTACGATTGAATCGGGGGCGTCACAAGTTGGTATCAGAGCCGACTTCCTATAGGAATCCCCCTTTCCAACTCCATGGCCGAAGTTGAGTCTAGTCAATACAAAACTTTTACTAACATGGCTGTGTGTCTTACGGGCACACGTCGCCATTGGGTGGTAGTAGGATCTTTTATTCCTCGACCTATACTCTGGGACTCTGACATCTCGTCTATTCGGGTTAAACGATTTTATTAACTCAGACTCTAGGTTCTCGATAATACTTTCTCCCGGAGAGCCCCTTCAGTCCAGATGATCGCCGGCTGCACCCGAAGATTTCGAAGATACTCTCCGATTTTCTCTCGAGACCTTGTGCCCGTTGCTTTTGCAATTCCCTTTCACCGAAATATCCCTATGGGTAAATACTTACACCTGTCGTGCTTACTTTTATTCCCGATCGATCTTGTTATTACAAGATACCCCGAGAATATTTTGTGCCCTCTTGCCTTGCGCTTCTTTGCCACTGAATACCCCTAAGAATAATTTCTCGCACTTTTCGAGTATCCGCTCATCCCCAGTTGTTTAGATGTTTCACAAAAATCTTTGAAATACTATTCAATCCTCCGAAAATCCTTAGCAGATTTATTGATCTGCAAATACTTGTCTACTTGCATTATGGATGCTTCCCATATATCTGGCAATATTCACTAGTATCTTTTGACACCGTCATTTTGATCCTATTGATTCAACATGTTTGCGAATGCACACAATCATCTATCAACCCTTCTAAATTATCTTTCCGGCTCAGACGTCATTTTTGAACATGAGCTCGTTCTCGACCAAACTATTTGTCGTCAATTGTGCCTCTAGTCTATCCAACTTATCCATCCTTGATCAGAGCGACTGCTTCTGATCCTTTGTTTTGGAAATCGTAATTCCTTTGTTATCTAAGCATCGAATTATTCAGATGTTCTATATTATGATGCCCGTGCATTCTTCTTCCTCTGGTTGAGTACCGATGCTCACCTCAGATCCCTTGTGGACCATCGGTTCCTTTGTTGGATTTTATCCGACAGTGTCCTTCATATTGAATAACATTGAGAGCTTTTCCATGGGTATATAATGCCTTTGGTAAATTGTATCATCTGCTTTTGAACAATGCTCTACTTTCGAGCTTGTATTATTTACCCCGAAGTTTGTGGTATATGTTAGTAAGATGCCCCGATGGGTTGAACCTATGCCTTCCTTACTATGTGTGAACTCGGAAGTTTTCACGGGTCATACTCATCGGTATTTCACCGTAGAACTTTCAACACTAATGCCATTATCAAAGCGAGAAGTGAATGTAAGGTTATGATTTGGAGAAGTGGAGTCGACCTTGAACTTTGTGTTCATGCCCATGGATCCGAGGTGGAACTTATCATGGAAGCTTCTCGTAGTAATAATAATCCCCTTGTTATAGCTTCTTCTCTTATCTATGCTTGGTCTTTTGCGATAGTGGATTCGACCATATTGTTCTTCTTTGATCCCATTTCTTGGACAAGTTTAAGTGCTTGCATACGCAAATGATTTCACTTGTCCAACCTCTATCCAGCTCTACCCTTGAGTATACCCTCCGTACCGCGAGAATATCGAGGAACTACATAACTTCTTATGGGTTCTTCATCAACTGTTATTTCTCACCGATTCGGGTTACGGGTTGTCGCCAACGAGAACACCGATAAGTGAATCAATTCCGCACTTTGATTCAATAACCTTTCGCTTCATCATTCCTTTGACTCGATGTAAATCGCTGATTGATTACATCTTCATGAAATCTCTCGACAAATGTGTCGAGATCATCATCAACATTCTGAGCATTTCCAGGATATCAATCGAATTCATGATGAGAGATATCATCCTTGTCCCCTCGATGATTGTGTTAACATCGACAACATTCTGGCATTTCCGTAACACAAAACTGGTTCATGATTTGTGTTGTACCTTGAGTTCCTTGCTATCCAACTTATGTTATGCTCTACCTTGGAGTATTACCATCGTTTACAACAAGAATGTAGTGAGAATTTCACCACCTCTTATGAATTATTGATGTAAGTAATACTTCTCACCATCACCTTTCCTTCTTGGTCCTCGTGTTGATATTAACCGGGATATTAACAAGTGAACGATGCTGCTTGGATTCTGTACTTCTAGCAACCCTATTGCTTTGAAGTTAATGGTTGATAGTTCATTCTTAGACTATTGGTTATTGAATCACCATTCTAACATTGATCATGCTACTTAAGCCCATATTCCGGGTGCACATTTCAACCAATGTTTAACTGTGTATGTTTTCCTCGAGCATACCTCGTTATATCATTGTTCTGACAAATGTTATCTCCTTGTTCACATAATTGTGAAAATCCATCTTTTTGGAAATCTCGATGCTATGTCATTTGAGTCCTTGACCACCTCCTCATCCTCTCCTTGGTTTAATGATGAACTCTTGTTTCGGAACTCGCTTCCATAGTTCATTTCCCGAGAATCTTACAATGTCTTCTTGTCAATTTGTGTTGCACCTTTTCTTCGGAGGCATCCTGAGTTTGAGGTATCCTAACCCCAATCAGATTTGAAACTCAGTCAGATACGATGGTTGGAACATTTTTCCAAGAGTCATAACGTTGGTCCTTATATGACCTGGTATGGTGATGTCATGCCTAGCACACCTGGTCGGAGGCCCTATTGTTATAGTTTCCTTCTCAGCAAGGCTATCCATTCTTCCATGAGGAAACTGTAAGACTTATTCTACAAGTTGTTCCTGATGAACCCTTCGTGTATCCAAAGTCTGACCTTTACTTAAAGACCATGTCAAGCTATCTCAAAGCATGTATGTGGTACTCCGATTTTCAATAAGGACATTTGAAGCACAATGCTAAAATTTCGTTATTAATTACCCCAAACACAGTTGTATGGGTAATGTCATGATATTTCTCTCCCCTTTCCTAAAGGGTTTTCTACATCATATCCTATCATGGATATCATGCTCTGCTCGTCCTTGGGAAGGATATACCCCTGAAATATGACACATTTTCCTTTCAATTGTTTTGTTTAATCTTTCTTGTGATCTATATGATCCAAGTAGTAATAATTTACTGTTTATGTAAACACCTCGATGTACAACTCTGTCAGTAAGAACCTGTTGCTTTTGTTGATGGCATTCTGGTAACCACCGATGGACGAGAATTTTGCCTATTGGTCCACCTCGTTCAATGAGCAGGAAGATGGTTCTCTTCGTCCCTCGCCCTTGGTACCAACGTTGTTGCCAACATAGCTGGCAGGCTACCCTCTGACATGCCTTGCTATCGTGACCGTGCAAGATGTCAGCCCCCTTTCTAATTTTAACACATGGTGGGCCCATAACCCACAGTTCCACAGGATCGAAACCTGACTCTCTTGTACACCCCTTGTTCCCAAGGTTGTTCCTCGCGCATGGCCTCGTATGCAATTCACGAGCCACATTTTGAGAGATCATCAATTCTGGTATCAGACACAATACTTATTCTCGTTGTTTTGAACCCCCTTTCACCCCTGCTTCAGGCATCGAACGATTGCCTGCCCCTCGAAACTTCTTATGGTACCTTCTTACTTTTCTCTTGATGTTTTCTTAAGATCAATTCGAGAGTTACTTTCTGCCACATTCCCTGAGTTATCTATCAGTTAATCAACCTTGTAGAGGCCCGCTCTTCCAAAGTTACCCCTTATCAATTTTCGTAAGTACGATGGAGTTTCCGAAGAAAGGATGATGACTTCATCACGATGACGTGAAGCAGAGAAATGAAGACATCAATGAAAGGGATCGCCGTCTTTGAGAAGAGCAGCCAAGAGCGAAAAGATCCGTTAGAATTTTGTAACCAGAACTTCCCCCCCCCCTTACTCCACCTCTTAAATCTCGGGACGAGATTTCTTGTAGTGGAGGAGATTTGTAACACCCCGACAATCATGCTACAGTAATCTTCCCTAATGGTGTCCATGTCATCATGATTACTATACACATTGCCACTAAATAAAAAGCAAAGTCAAATTCAAATTTAAATTTCAAGTCAAAATAATATTTCTTTAAACGGTAAAAAAAATGTTCGTTGGGTTGAAAATAATCACTATATAATTTTCATGTAGAAACTAACATTATTTGAGTGGTTAAAATGCCCCTAAAGTATGTAAAACAGACCCAGCAACACCTATCCAACACATTTAAATTCAAACCGAATATCAAATAATTGCGAATGCCTTCAATACTTTTTGTGCAACCCTAGAATATTACATATCATTTTTGTGCAAAGTTTCATAATTAAAAAAAATTCATTTGATCATTAAACTATTTAGAAAAACAATAGCTAGATTGGAAAAAAGAAAAGGATGACAAAAAGGAGAAATCCCCCAATTAACTTAAGCCCAAGATTTTCTTGTGCAGGCCCAGCCCAACTTGCCGGCCTTTTCCCCTACCTCTCACAGGGGAGAGGCAGAGCCGTGCGTGCCGGCCATCCATGGCTCCAGGGCCACGTGCCGGCCATCCGCAACCCCCCTCGGCCTACTAAGGTGTCCCCCAGAAACCCTAGCTCGCCCTCGTTCATCCCCTCCTCGATCCCCATCGTCCCCCCTCTCCTCTGGCTCGATTTTGAGCTCGCAAGCTCACGTGGTCACCGCTACCTCGCCTTCGTTGACGCGTCCACCGCATCCCGGCGTGCGGGGCACATCCGGAGGTTCGCGGCGCTCTACGCGTCCGTTCGAGCACCTTTGGAGCGAGGCGGGGAGCTGCGTAGCCGACCGATCTTCGTCTTCTTCGTCGCCCGTCATCGTCTCGCCATCACCACCGCCTCTGCGGTCCACCCGACCCACTCCGAAGCGCCAATGGTCTGCTGTGAGCAACTCCTCCGGATCCCTCCTTCCCCGCCTCGATTCGATCGCCGTTTGCCGTCCCGAGCACATCCGACCTCGCAGCGTCTGCGTATACATACGCGTGTGAGCTGCTGCTGCTTAACTTGCTGCTGTATCTGCTGCCGGTCTTGCGCCGCCCAGCCTCGCCTCCGCTGCAGCTTGCTCGCCGGCCATCGCCTAGCGCCGCCTACTGCCGCCCGCCATGCCTAAGCGTAGCCCTGTTGCTGCCTTCATTTACGCTCTCGCTTTTATTGTTACTTGTTGT
Source organism: Aegilops longissima (assembly GCA_021605205.1). Lineage (NCBI taxonomy): Eukaryota > Viridiplantae > Streptophyta > Magnoliopsida > Poales > Poaceae > Aegilops > Aegilops longissima. Next base: position 457,080,301 of record CM038677.1, read on the forward strand.
CGCTGTTATGCGCTACTTGCTGCTGCTAATGTCCACGGTGACCTTGCTATGTGCGTGGGTGTGCACAGCCACCGATGGCCGTGCAAATTAGATTAGAGACTAATTGGTAGTACTAGTTAGGTTAGTTATTACACAATGACATGTGGCCCCACCACATGCATTGTAGTGGTCAATCTAGTCAACGTTGACTGTTGACCTGATGACTCAGCACACCCAGGCCCCACTTGCCATACAATAGACTAGGAAACCCATGGGTACACTTAGTATATTCTGTTTTAATTTCGAAATATAATTAAATCCAGAAATTTTAGAAAATCATTTAAACTTTGGAAAATCATATAAAATAATCCATAACTCGGATGAAAATATTTTGTACATGAAAGTTGCTCAGAACGACGAGACGAATCCGAATACACAGTCCGTTGGTCCGCCACACGTCCCTAGCATAGCAAACATGCAACTTTCCCTCTCTAGTCGTCTGTCCGAAAACGTGAAACATCGGGAATACTTTCTCGGATGTTTCCCCCCTTCGCCGGTATCACCTATCCCTGCGTTAGGTCACCCCTAACACAACGTATTGCCGCGTATTGCTTTGTGTTACATTTGATTGCTCAGTTATTTATTGTGTTCCCCTCCACACTTCTTTCCGGTGAGCTCAAGAGACCATTGCGGATACCCACAGTGAGCGACTACATCGACGACGACCCCTTCTTCTTGCGAGCAATCAGGCAAGCCCCCCTTGATCACCGGATATAGCCTACTCTTCTCTATCTGCTTGCATTAGAGTAGTGTAGCATATTCTTGCTATCTGTTATACCTATCTGATGCATAGCCTGTCCTTGTTACTACATTGTTACCTTACGCAATCCTATATGCTTAGTATAGGATGCTAGTACTTTCATCTGTGGCCCTACATTCTTGTCCGTCTGCGCGTGCTATACTATCGGGCCGTGATCACTCGGGAGGTGATCACGGGTATATCTGCTCTTATACATGATACATGTGGTGACTAAAGTCGAATCGGCTTGTGGAGCACCCGCGAGTGATTCACAGTTGGGGGCTGAAAGGAACTTTGTCCCGACGGCCCTCTGGATGGATCTTTGTGGCGGAGCGGCAGGGGCAGGTTGAGACCGCCTAGGAGAGAGGTGGGCCTGGCCTGTTCGGCGTTCGCGGATACTTAACACGCTTAACGAGATCTTGGTATTTGATCTGAGTTGGCTCTGAGCTTATCGCACTAACCATCTCGCGGGAGTAGTTATGGGTATCCGGCGTCGTGGTATCGGCCAAGCACTTCGAGGGCGTCGGACGACGGGCGCTACGCGGATTGGGCTGGGCGCGCTGCTAGGCTAGGTGCGCTTCGGCCGCCCTCATAGCGTCTTGGTGTGCTATGGGCGATGGGCCCGGACCCTGTGCGCTTAGGTTTGAACCGGCGTCTGGCCTCTGTTGTGCCTAGGTGGGGCTGCGGCGTGTTGATCTTCCGCGGCGGGCATGACCCAGAAAGTGTGTCCGGCCAAATGGGATCAAGCGTCTTTGGGTAAGATGGTGCACCCTGCAGGGATTAATCTATTGAATAGCCGTGATCTTGATAACAGGGCGACTTGGAGTTGTACCTTGACCTTATGACAACTAGAACCGGATACTTAATAAAACACACCCTTCCAAGTGCGGATACAACGGTGGTCGCTCTCTCTCGGGGCTATGAGGAGGGATCGCGGGTAGGATTATTGCTATGTGATGTTACTTGGAGGACTTCAACCTACTCTCCTCTACATGTTGCAAGACGGTGACGAGCGTAGTCTTCGATAAGACTAGCTATCCCCTCTTATTACGGCATTCTGATTCAGGTCCACCGATATGGCCCTTTACACATATATCCATGCATATGTAGTGTAGCTCCTTGCTTGCAGTACTTTGGATGAGTACTCACGGTTGCATTGTTTCCCCTTTCCCCCTATCTATACTCGATTGCTGCAATCAGGCGATGGAGCCGAGGCGAGGCCACCGTCGATGGCGACTACTACACGGAGGTGCCTACTACTACGTGCAGCCGGGCGGCGACCGGGAGTAGCTAGGAGGATCCCGGCGGGAGGCCTGCTCCTCTTCGATCTGTATCCCGGTTTGTGCTAGCCATCCTATGGCAACTTGCTTAACTTATGTCGTACTCAGATATTGTTGCTTCCGCTGACTTCGTCTATGATCGAGCACTTGTATTCGAGCCCTCGAGGCCCTGGCTTGTATTATGATGCTTGTATGACTTATTTTATTTGTAGAGTTGTGTTGTGATATCTTCCGTGAGTCCTTGATCTTGATCGTACACATTTGCGTGCATGATTAGTGTACGATTGAATCGAAGCGTCCAAGCGAATGGGCGCCAACACAAGATGAAGAAATTCAGAAATGAGCATCCCGTCAAGGAAGCAAGCAAAGAGTTTGGAGTTGTGATGCTTATGTGAAAAGTTTTCACTAAGCTCAAACCCAAATCGGAGAATGCGTCTTCATAGAATACCCAAAAAACTATTGGGTACACCTTCTATCACAGATCCGAAGGCAAGTTATTAGTTGCTAAGATGGATCCTTTCTAGAAGAAGTTTCTCTCGAAAGAAGTGAGTGGGAAGAAAGTAGAACTTGATGAGTAATGTACCTTCTCCCTTATTGGAAGTAGTTCATCAGATCAGTTCTAGTGATTCCTACACCAATTAGTAAGGAAGTTAATGATGATCATGAAACTTGAGATCAAGTTGCTACCAAACCTCGTGGGTCTTCGAGTAAGATCCGCACCAGTGATGCGGTAATCCTGTTCTGGAAGTCATGTTACTAGACCATGATGAACCTACGAACTATGAGGAAGCGATGATGAGCCCAGTTCTGCGAAATGGTTTGAGGCCATGAAATCTGAGATAGGATCCATGTATGAGAACAAAGTATGGACTTTGATTGACTTGCTCGATGATCGACAAGCCATGTTAAATAAATGGATCTTCAAGAGGAAGATGGACACTGATAGTAGTGTTACTATCTACAAAGCTCGACTTGGAAAAAAAGTTCAAGGTGTTGACTGATGAGATTTTCTCACTTTGTAGCGATGCTTAAGTCTGTCCGAATCATGTTAGCAATTGCCACATTTTATGAAATTTGGCAAATGGATGTCAAAACTACATTCTTTAATGGATTTATTAAGAAGAGTTGTATGCAACAGAAATTTTGTCAATCCTAAAGGACCTAACAAAATGTGCAAGCTCGGCGATCCATCTATGGTGGTGCAAGCATCTCGGAGTTGGAATATACGTTTGATAGTCAAAGCATATGGTTTTCTGACTTTTGGAGAAGCTGTATTTACAAGAAAGTGAGTGGAGCACTACAACATTTCGATAAGTATATGTGAATGACATATTGTTGATCGAAATAATGTAGAATTACATAAGCATAAAGGAGTATTTGAAAGGAGTTTTCAAAGAAGACCTCGGTGAAGCTGCTTACATATTGAGCATCAAGATCTATAGAGATAGATCAAGGCGGCTTGATAAGTTTTTCAATGAATACATACCTTGACAAGATTTTGAAGTAGTTCAAAATGGAACGATCAAGAGGAGTTCTTGCTGTGTTACAAGGTGTGAGATTGAGTAAGACTCAAAACCCGACCACGACGAGAAGATAGAAAAGAGAATGAAAGTCATTCCCTATGCCTCAGCCATAGGTTCTATAAAGTATGTCATGTTGTGTACCAGATCTATTGCATACCCTACCACTAAGCTTGAGGAGTGCAATAGTGATCTAGGAGTAGATCAATGGACAGCGGTCAAAATTATCCTTAGTAGAATAAGGATATGTTTCTCGATTATGGAAGTGAAAAAGGTTAGGTAAATAAAGGGTTACGTCGATGCAAGTTTTAACACTAATCTAGATGACTCACGAGTCTCAATCTGGATACATATTGAAAGTGGGAGCAATTAGCTAGAGTAGCTCGATGCGAGCATTATAGACATAGAAATTTGCAAAATACTTACGACTCACGAATGTAGCGGACCCGTTGACTAAAATTATCTCACAAGCAAAACATGATCACACCTTAGTACTCTTTGGGTGTTAATCACATAGCGATGTGAACTAGATTACTGACTCTAGTAAACCCTTTGGGTGTTGGTCACATGTCGATGTGAACTATGGGTGTTAACCACATATAGATGTGAACTATTGATGTTAAATCACATGGCGATGAACTAGATTATTGACTCTAGTGCAAGTGGGAGGCTGAAGGAAATATGCCTAGAGCAATAATAAAGTTATTATTATTTCCTTATTTCATGATAAATGTTTATTATTCATGCTAATTGTAATTGAAACATAATACATGTGTGAATACATAGACAAACAAGTGTCACTAGTATGCCTCTACTAGACTAGCTTGTTAATCAAAGATGGTTAAGTTTCTAACCATAGACAAAGGAGTTGTCATTTGATTAACAAGGTCACATCATTAGTTGAATGATCGATTGACATGACCCATTCCATTAGCTTAGCACCCGATCGTTTAGTATCTATTGCTTTTATCCATGACTTATACATGTTCCTATAACTATGAGATTATGCAACTCCGTTTGGGAGGAACACTTTGGGTACTACCAAGCGTCCAGCGTGGCGGGTGATTATAAAGGTACTACGGTGTCTCCAAAGGCAGATGTTGGGTTGGCGTATTTGAGATTAGGATTTGTCACTCCGATTGTGGAGAATCTCGGGCCCTCTCGGTAATGCACATCACTAAGCCTTGCAAACATTACAACTAATGAGTTAGTTGTGAGATGATGTGGAGCGAGTAAAGAGACTTGCGATGCGAGATTGAACTAGGTATTGGATACCGACGATCGAATCTCGGGCAAGTAACATACCGATGACAAAGGGAACAACGATATGTTGTTATGCGGTCTGACGATAAAGATCTTACGTAGAATATGTAGGGCCAATATGGGCATCGAGGTCCCGCTATTGGTTATTGACGGGAGGCGTGTCTCGGTCATGTCTACGTGTTCTCGAACCGTAAGTCCATGCGCAAGGTTCGATGGCGGTTATATTATGAGTTTGTGTATTTTGATGTACGAAGGAGTTGGTCCGGATGTGATCACGGACATGAGAGTCTCGAAATGGTCGAGACATAAAGATTGATATATTGGACGGCTATATTGGGACACGGAAGGTTAGGAAGTTTCGGAGAAAACGGAGTGGGAGGGTACGGAACCCAGGGAAGTAATGGGCCTTATTGGGCCAGAGGGAGAGAGGGGCCGCACGGGGGGTGGCGCCCCCATGGGGAGTCCGAATAGGACAAGGAGGCGGCCCCCTTCCTCTCCCTCTCCTCTCTTTCCTTCCCCTTCCTCCTTCCTAGTTGGACTAGGAAGGGAGTCCTACTCCCACTAGGAGGAGGACTCCCCCTCCTGGCGCGCCTCCTAGGGCCGGCCGGCCCTCCCCCTTGCTTTATGCTCTGAGGCGGGGGCACCTAGAACACACAAGTTGATCCTTGAGATCGTTCCTTAGCCGTGTGCGGTGCCCCCTCCACCATATTCCACCTCGGTCATATCGTAGTGGTGCTTAGGCGAAGCCTGCGTCGATAGAACATCAAGATCGTCCTGCGCCGTCGTCTTGTGGAACTCTCTCTCCAGAGCTTTCTTGGATGGGCTGAGGGCGTCAGAGCTATGCGTGTGTCAAGAACTCGATATGACTGGGATCGGTTGGATCGAGAAGACGTCTTCTACTTCCTCGTTGTGATTCGCTTGGTCTCAGTGCGTAGACAACCTCTCTCGTTGCTATGCATCACCATGATCTTGCGTGTCGTAGAAATTTTTGAAATTACTCGTTCCCCAACCTTTCCCCGGTAAACTTGTGGAAGACCTTCTCTTGAAGAAGAAAATAAGATATGGAGCCTTATGTTCCGTTATTGCTTCTGGGGTGGCGCTGCACAAAGTGTCGGATATGCAAAAAGTAAGCATGAAATTGACAGGATGTCTTGGACACATTAAACTATATGCGCGGTGCAGCCCGACGTGCAAGTTACATGCAACATATTGGGCACAAAGGTGGTTGCGGAACAGGTTCCGACAACGCGCCTTCTCTAGGTAAAACTTCGCGAAGATGCTCAATGTTCAGGAGTTGCTCACGGATACATCTTCCGTCTCAAAAGCGAGACAACGCCAAGGCCTAGTGACTTCGTTTCACCGGTAAGGGCCTTCTTGGCGTCAACATTTGGAATTCTTGGCGGACTGAGCAGCGAAGAACAGGTCGCCTTCCTCTGAGACATGCTTTGCGGCTATGGTGGCGCAAAAGCTTGCTGGTATCGACGCTTCATTGAGCGGCTGACAGTGCGTCCTCAAGAATAAGCGCATCATCTTTAACCATGGCTGCTCTTTTCAAGCCCATCATAGCGAGCACTCGAGGTGACCCACATTATCTGATTCGTGGGGAAACTGCCTCTGCTCCATAGACTAAGCGAAAGGTGTCTGGCGGTTAGCTCGATTTAGGCGTCGTCTGTCGACCGAACCACCGAGCTCCTCAATCGATTCTTTCCGCACCGCATCTGTGAAAGTCTGGTCTTGGCTACCCTTGCGACACCCGGCATTCGCCCTCTCCGCTTGACCCTTACTTCTCGGATGAATAGCGAAGCGAAGCGAACCTTGGCGTAAGATCTTGGACGTCTGCATGAAGAGTGGGCTCGTGAATTGCCGTTGTGATTGATCGTTAGGGATCTCGAAAGCAAACAATGACTGAAGAACTTGTATGTTGTCTTTGTCACCTTCCTCACTGCTTCCATACGGCCACTTTGTGAACATCGATCTAGCATTACAAGTACTCAAAGCCCCAACAACTAGAGGGCCGAGGATGTGAGCCCCAGACCGAAAATGGCAGGATAAAGGGATCGTCGGAGAGCTTGGTGGTAGTGTATCTGCTTGGAATGGGCCTTGCGCTTCACGGTTACTTGTGCAGTTGCATCTGGAGGGCTATCGGCCAAAGAAACGAAAGCAGCTTTGCTTAGGCAAGTGCTTTCGCGTAATGTGGTGACCACATATGCCTCCATGTATCTCGCCAACAGCTTTTGTCCGTCTTCGGTGAATACACTTCAATTTCACCCGTTGAGTCTTCTTACATGCAGTGTGTTGTCGACAAACTGGTACATACTTATTGCCAGACTACTCTTTCCGCTTCTTGCTCTTGGGAAGTTCTCTGTCAGAAGGAAGCGGACAATCTCTTGTGCCCATCTTGGAGCTTGCGGCTCGACAACAGGACTAAAGGCACATCTGCTGCTTTGTGGGAACATCCGCTTCTCTGGCGAGAACTGCGGCTCAGCCGGAGCTTGGCGTTCCCGGCAAGCTGCGGAAGCAAAACTTATCGGGAGGCGTCGCTAGCGGACCAAACCCTAGGGCTAAAGATGTGGGAAGCTGACCTGAACACCTATGGACGGCGGACCGAGCCCCTTTGGTTGTGAGGCGAAGATCGCCACGAAGAGCGGATCGGAAGCACATGGCAGTTGCCCAACCCGGGCTCTCGAGATAACACTCCCTACCATGCAAGGTGTATTGAGTTCTTGCTCGGGAGATGAGTGCTATAGTACACACTGGCTGCTAACGAGACCGGCGTGAGTGTTTTTACGCCTTCCAACCCCTCTCGTTCGCATGGGCCTCCTTTTATATGCTAAAGGGGTCTCCGACAGGTAACTTAGCGTAAACAAAGATAAAAATGGAAAAGGTGCGGTTGGTACCTACACATGCGGTGTATCATACCTAACCACGTGGCGAGGACAAAGGCATTAAATGCCCATCTCGTCGCCCAAATAGTGCAAAAAGGACCGTCGGGGGCGCCACCGCTGCCGATGGCAATCTTGTCGTGCATCGCGCACCAGCGCCGCGACCGCTCTACCTCCCGCAGCGGCACAGGAAGGTCGAGGCGACACGTTGGTGGATGTCTGGGCCAGATGCAGTGAAGTAGTTTGCATGACAGCGCCTTACCATGATGTTGTCTTGTCGCGTCCAGGAAGCTTGTCGCTCCGCGGCCTCGCCGGGGCAGCGTGGCGCGTCATGACAAGTTCCTTGGATGCCTTTTGGCCTTCCGCAAGCTCCTCTTGCGGGGCCTTATCTCCTTGGCTTGAATACTTTGTTCTTGAATGGCTCCAAAGGAACCACGGAGGACCTTGGCGGTCACCCGGCAAGCCTTGCCCAGAGGTCTTGCAGCTGCCCGTGCACAAGTTAGGGATACTAGGGTACCCCTACTCTAGTACCCGACAATAAGAAAAAACCTAGACTATACAATAAAGAAATATGGCATATTACATCCAGGGCATCAAAGTTAGCCACTATGATAATAAAGCACAAGCAGACATCAAATTACATACCTTTGGGCATCAAATATACGCCACCGATTGCAAATAAACCGCATGAAAAATATATACAAAACCGAGCACTTCAATAGAGTTCAAGAAAGGTTAGCCTGTTTGGAAGCTAAGCGGCGCAAGCAGATGAGCTGGCGGCTTGTTCACATATCTTCCTCACTAGAAAGATAAACAAAGACGGATGACAAGTTTTGCACATAAAGTATCGGTCTTTGAAATTCATCACATTTCTTCTTGACGAATAAAGTGACACAGTTTAAAATTGCATTAACACAATATGGTATTGTTCATCAAGACATGGCGAGGAAATGACATTGCGAAGGTTGGCAGCTTCACGACACCAGCGGATTGGATCAAGAACTCATAAGTATCAATGGTTAGTGTCTTTCAATTTATACCATTCAGATTGGCAAGAGACAATTTAAATAGTAGAATGATATGACATTGTTCATAGTTAAGACATTGAGAATATGACATTGTCTTTGTAGTGGGTAGGTTCACCACACCCTGGATTACGGATGAAAAGAACGAAGCATACATGCGATGCAAAAGATCACTTGCTACTGTATAGTTTAATTTACATGGTATGAAGAAGGAACTTGGTTGTACAACTGAAAACTTAAATTGAGAAAGGACAAACTTTTGTTTATGAACTACATAATAAACTTTAAACAAGCAATTTGATGCAAACACCAAAATAAACAGCTATTGCAGTCATGCCTATATAAAACAAAGTTTGAAGGCTTGAGATGGACAAACTTACATTATTGGTGAAGCAGGACTCTATAAAGGCCTTGTCCATGCTGATGTGGGGGCAATTCAAGAAGTTTACCAGAATCTTCTTCAAAAGCATTGCCTTTATTCTACATTTTGTTAGAGTAAATATAGATGTGATAATATATGAAAAATGGAGAATATTTAAGATAAGATGAAGAGTGATGCTACATAACCAAGTAGCTATAAATGTAAGTGCAGCGATCTGAGGAAAAGGTACAGCCAAGAGCAATGCACAACTAAACTTCTTGATTACCAACCTTATGGTAAGAGTAAATATAGATCGATGTGTAGAAAATGGAGGCAAGGAAAATAAGCTAAGTGATGTTACATGAACAACTACTGTCATTATAAGTACCTGTGATAAAGATGACATGTACTTACAAGAACAATGCGAGCTAAAAAACATTGGCATTGGATATATTCTACACTAATGTAACCATTCATCTGGTCGAGATAATTTGGGCGAACAATTGATAAGCAAGCTATCATGCATCTTTGTTGTCATATAATGAACGGTATGTATGCAAATCATGATACATGACAACGGTTACAACAAGAGCAAAGCAGCGGGCAGCATATTTGCGATATCATGCGTTCTTGTCAAACCAGAATTCTTCTTGACGATTTCTGTAAAAAAGATCCGTAAGGCACATGCGGAAAAGTAAGTTCAAATTGTCATGTGATTTCATAGGCGATTACCTCATCACAGGAGCAGACGATTGCATAACAAGGTTTTCCATTCAATGTCTTCTAAATTTAGCACAGAGACTTCACGGAAATTCATTTATAGACTTGACATCAAAGTGTGATTTCCTCGGGTAACACCGATCTTTGCTGCAATGCTTCCTGAAAGCACAAGCAAGCTTTGCTCGTCATGACTATCGATTGACCCTCGCCTAGTTACAACAATGTAATGTAAATCATTGATCCGTTCAATCAGCGAGAAAAGCGAAATAATAACCATGAATAATAGCACTTACACGTAAGTTGGACGAAGATGTGAAAATGGTGTTTGTCTTCACAATAATCTTCCCATGATGGGAATATATGCGTGTCGTAACAACATTGAAAGCATTGTCTTTTAAATGAACAAATGGAATGGGGTTCCAATCTGCGAGAATTAGTCGTCTCTGCGGTTGGGATGAGGTCTTGACGATGGAATGGCTGTACTTTTTGGGTGGGATTTTTACGTGGTACAATGGTGCTATGGCAAATGAAATTGGTATACCTTTTTTGAGTGCAGGTCACGTGTGGTGGGGCTAGTGGTGTGGCCGATGAAGTATGGAGTGCATCTGCTGGAGTCGGTCCTCGTTTTGTGTCACTAGTTGTACAGCCAATATAAGTGGTGCGATCTAATTTCTCCGGCACCACCATGTTTTCAAGGACTTTCTGGTGCTCCGAGTTCACAATCACCCTCTTCCTTTTTGATGTTTGATGCACAAGAACAGCATTTGATTTGAAAAACATGGTATGATGTGAGATGGAATATGTATTGATAATGGATGGGCATGGCATCTCGACATATATGATGAATAAACTAAGCATATGGCGGTGCAACAAAGTAGAAGAAATGCAATACGACATATGCAAGATACATAATCAATAAAACATTGCCAAATTAGAGCGAGCACCTTGATGGGTGAGCACGGGCGTCTACCTTTGACTCCTCGAGGTTAGAATAGTCATTAGGATCATATTCTAAAGAATCAGCAATTAGGCGTATGAGTTTCATTGCATCGAGAATGGCACTCAATGCCTTGGTGCCAATTTTGTAAGTCATTAGGTTGGCTTCAAGAGTGGATTTGTTGCTAGTGCGACACAAAGCGCAACAAGATCATAGTGTAGATATAGCAGGAAAACCTTAAACATCACGGTAAAATCAGCAAAGTGGAACTTCTTTGGAATATATGCTAGTATTGCGATGCGGCTAGAAACCGGATACAGATCTCTTCAAGTGAAGGTGCTGTGCTTGTTAATATCGATGTAACTCTCAAAGGCGACCAGCTCCCGCATTTCCTTGCTATTCTTATAGGATTCAAGTGGGCAGGCCACTACAAATCCTATTCCTATGTTTACAGATCCTCTGAATCAAAGAGGCTCAAAGTGTCCATCACAAATAGTATAGACCTCTACTGCGCAAATGTCCTGCTCATCTTGAGTTCAAGGAACATCTTGTACTACTATCATACTCCCTCCGTTCCAAAATATAAGTCTTGGTAGAGATTTCCACTATGGATCACTCTGAGATGTATCCGAGATACATTTTAGAGTAGATTCACTCATTTTGCTCCATATGTAGTCAAGGTGGAATCTATACAAAGACTTGTATTTAGGACAGAGAGAATACATATTAAGAAAGCGGAAGAGAGAACATGGTAAAGAAGAGCAAGCAGATTTTGGATAATAAAATGTTGGTTGTTGTGCCCACATGATGAACGAGGCGCGTATTAGAATGCAACTCGGCTGTCTCGACCATTTGGTGCGGTTGGATGAAGATCCTATGTCTCCTAACCCTTCTTCTTCCTCGTCTCGATTCTTCCCATCTGAGAACACCACCACGGACCATGGCCGGACCGACCCCCGCCTATGTTCCTCCGCCACCCCACCCCCCCCGCCCCAACCCCCCCACCGCGTGAGTTTTCTTAGTTCGGCGAGGCTACCACAGAGCCCTTGATCGCACCCGGCGAACTCCAGTGACTCTGAAATCGGCCCGACCCAATTTTGAAATTTAGTCTCTGTGATTTAACTAGTGTGGAATATAAAGGGAAAACCATAAGCATTGGGAGTATAGTGTTGGCGTGCAATGGCGGATCTGAAGGTGCAAAGCGGACAAAGGCAACCGCAGCCAAGACAAGAAATCAGAGTAAGGCGTGGCGATCTATTTTCTTGCTGCGATAAATAAGTTGAGCGGAATCTGAAAGAATACCGCCTCACAGTGCGGCCTTGATGTGCGCCTGGCGAAATTTGACGGTCTGCGGTAGCGATGGCGTCGACGGCGTGAGCGGATCTAGGAGGGTGAGCGGTGGCGGCGAGTGCGGTGGACAAGGCGGTTGTAGGGCGGCGCCCGGCAAGGTGAACGACGGCGGGGATGAGCGAAGAGGGCGGGATGCAAGGATCGGTCGGCGGAAGTGGATGAGAGGTCGATCTCTTTGTTGGGGAGCGTGGCGAGAAATTCAAAATTTTCTCGCATCACCAAGATCAATCTATGGAGTAACTAGAAGCGAGAGAGAGTGCATCTTCATACCCTTGAAGATCGCGATCGCAGCGTTACAAACGCGGTCGGTGGAGTCGTTCACAGCGATTGGATCGGCCAAATCGATCTAAGCAGAACAGCGGTGCCTCGCGTTCAACCTGCGTACATACCGGGCGTCTCCTCCTTCTTGATCCAGCAAGGGAGGGAGAAGTGGAGAGAGCTCGGCAGCGGCGGCGTGGTGGTGGAGCTTGCAGTTCTCGGTAGAGCTTAGCCAGCACTACTACGGAGGAGGAGGAGGTGTTGGGGAGGAGGGCTGCGCCAGAGGTTAGCTCCATGCACCTCCCACTATATATAGGGGTGGAGGGGCTGTTTCTTTCCCTCAAGTCCATTGGGGCGTTGGCAAGGTGGGAGAAAATCCCATCATTTCCTTCCCATTGTTATTATCCCCCTTTTTAGGGATCTTGATCTTATCCTTTGGGATATGATCTTATTCCTTCTAGGGGATCTGGTGCGCCTTGACCAGGGTGGGGCCCTTACTACCCCACGTTCATGTGGGTCCCCCCATGCAAGTGGGCCCCACTCAGAACCTTCTAGAACCTTCCGGTACAATAGAAAATCCGAACATTTTCGGTGAAAATAGGACTTCCCACATATAAATCTTTACCTCCGGACCATTCGGAACTCCTCATGACGTCAGGGATCTCATCAAGGACTCGGACAACATTGATAACTGCACACTAATTCCCATAACAACTCTAGCGTCCCAGACCTTAAGTGTGTAGACCCTACGGGTTCGAGCGGAATCGCTGGATCTTGAAGCGGCAGGAAGCTTATACGGAGGGAGAGCTCCGCGGCAAGTGGGATAGTGGAGAAGCGGTGGTGTGGATTGTCGAGAGAACCCGCAACCATTACATGACGTAAATACTCGATGGCATGGCAGCGGTGGAACCGTGGCCCGGAGGCGATAGGAGGTGAAGATTGCCGTCACGGATCTCGCCTTGAAACTTATTGAAGCTCACCAGGTATTTGTTAGCGCCAGATTTTCTTCGTGCGCGCCATCCCCCCTGCGGGGAGGGAGGAGACCATACGGGGAGTTCGATCACGGCGGATATCATGAGCTGCGCCCGGGCCTCAACTTCAACTTCAACATCCTGGGCCCGGGCCTTGATGCTCTGGGCTGTTCAAGCACGATCCTCAACATCCGAAGTATTCGAGGTTGCCGAGGGTGTCGTTCCGTGTGCAACAACTCCTCGCTCGACAGTATCCGTGCAATGAAATGCAGTATGCGATTACGTAAATTGTCCCAGCAGAGCACCTTAAAACTGACGTCATTTTAGGAGTTCTTTGGCTTGGTAGAAATGTGGGTCCACTCTACGATGAAGAAGAGCCTTACTCGCGACACCACCCAGGAGATCTGTTGCCTCGCCACTAAATGGGAAGAAGGCGGCGTAGCTACCCTTGGCGGTTGGATTCACGTGGAGGCGGAAGTATGGCGGCAAACCTTGCGAACAAGAGGAGCTTACCCGGCGGGAGAGCTGTCGAACTGAAGTGAGTCGGCGAGCCAGCCGAGGCGCCCGGCGACTCGTTGAATCGACTCCTCCTCTTTCTCACCTTGAACAGCTACTTATGGCCCAGGCCCCCGGCTCCACCAGAAAGGCCTCACTTAAGGCAGGGCGTGGCAGGCGTGAGACGGGTCAGCGACCGCCCGCGCCTTGACATGGCTCCAAGTGGCAGCTTCTTGTTGCGCTGAGGAACCTCAGCCCTGAGCATAAGGTAGGCCTCCGGATTACCGCTTCATGATAAATGTTTATTATTCATGCTAGAATTGTATTAACCGGAAACATAATACATGTGTGAATACATAGACAAACAGAGTGTCACTAGTATGCCTCTACTAGACTAGCTTGTTAAATCAAAGATGGTTAAGTTTCCTAACCATAGACAAAGGAGTTGTCATTTGATTAACAAGGTCACATCATTAGTTGAATGATCAGATTGACATGACCCATTCCATTAGCTTAGCACCCGATCGTTTAATATGTTGCTATCGCTTTTATCCATGACTTATACATGTTCCTATAACTATGAGATTATGCAACTCCCGTTTACCGGAGGAACACTGGGTACTACCAAGCGTCTAGCATAACTGGGTGATTATAAAGAATTACTACAGGTGTCTCCAAAGGCAGATGTTGGGTTGGCGTATTTGAGATTAGGATTTGTCCTCCGATTGTCGGAGAGGTATCTCTGGGCCCTCTCGGTAATGCACATCACTAAGCCTTGCAAGCATTACAACTAATGACTTAGATGTGAGATGATGTATTACAGAGCGAGTAAAGAGACTTGCCGATGTGAGATTGAACTAGGTATTGGATCCGGCGATCGAATCTCGGGCAAATAACATACCGATGACAAAGGGAACAAGCATTATGTTGTTGATGCGGTCGACCGATAAAGATCTTACGTAGAATATGTAAAGACCAATATGGGCATCAGGTCCCACTATTGGTCATTAACCGAGGCGTGTCTCGGTCATGTCTACATTGTTCTCGAACCGTAGGGTCCATGCAGCAAGGTTTCGATGGCGGTTATATTATGAGTTTGTGTATTTTGATGTACCGAAGGAGTTAGAGTCCTGGATGTGATCACGGACATGACGAGGAGTCTCGAAATAGTCGAGACATAAAGATTGATATATTGGACGACTATATTCGGACACGGAAAGGTTCGGAAGTTTCGGAGAAAACCGAGTGCGGAGGGTTACGGAACCCCTGGGAGTAATGGGCCTTATTGGGCCAGAGAGGAGAGAGAGGCGCACCAGGAGGTGGCGCCCCCCATGGGGAGTCCGAATAGGACAAGGAAGAGGCCCCTTGCCTTCTTCCCACCTCTCTTTCCTTCCCCTTCCTCCTTCCTAGTTGGACTAGGAAGGGAGTCCTACTCCCACTGGGAGGAGGACTCCCCCCTCCTGGCCCAGCGCCTCCTAGGGCGGCCCGCCCCTCCCCTTGCTCCTTTATATCACGGGGCAGGGGCACCCTAGAACACACAAGTTGATCCTTGAGATCGTTCCTTGGCCGTGTCAGTGCCCCCTCCACCATATTCCACCTCGGTCATATCGTGGTAGTGGTGCTTAGGCGAAGCCCTGCGTGATAGAACATCAAGATCGTCACCGCCTGTCGTCTTGTAAACTCTCTCCCAGAGCTTTGCTGGATCGGACCTGAGGCGTCACCCAGGCTGTCACGTGTGTCAAGAACTTCGGCGCCGAAGTGCTGGCGCTGGGATCGGTTGGATCGTGAGGCGAACGTCGACTACTTCCTCTACGTTGTGATCGCTTCCGCTTCACGGTCTCACGGTGCGTAGACAACATTCTCCCTCTCGTTGCTATGCATCACCATGATCTTAGCGTGTGCGTAGGAAATTTTTTGAAATTACTCGTTCCCCAGCGGTGGCATCGAGCCTAGGTTTTTATGGTTTGATGTTTTGCAGAGTAGAACACAAGTGAGTTGTGGGCGATACAAGTCATACTGCCTACCAGCATGTCATACTTTGGTTCAGCGGTATTGTGAGATGAATCGGCCGGACCGACATTCAGCGTGCGTCTTACAGCGAGACTGGTTTCACCGTTCTGAGAGCACTTTCGTGCTTAAAGGTGGCTGGCGGGTGTCTCTCTCTCACTTTAGTTGAACGAGTGTGGCTACGCCCGGTCCTTGAGAGAATTAAATGGAGTCTATTTGGCGATGTATCGTTGTGGTCTTGATGCATAGGTGAGATTGGTTCTTGCTTAAGCCCGTAGCAGCCCGTAAAATTTGCAACAACAAAGTAGAGGCGTCTAACTTGTTTTGCAGGGCATGTGTGATGTGATATGGTCAAGGCGTGATGCTATATTTTATTGTATGAGATGATCATGTTTTGTAACCGAAGTTATCGGCAACTGGCTGGAGCCATATGGTTGTCGCTTTATTGTATGAAATGCAAACGCCGTGTAATTGATTTACTTTATCACTAAGCGGTAGCGATAGTCGTAAAGCAATAGATGGCGTAGCGACAACGATGCTACGATGGAGATCAAGTTGTCGCGCCCGGTGGCGATGGTGATCCGGCGGTGCTTCGGAGATGGAATCACAAGCACAAGATGATGATGGCCATATCATATCACTTATATTGATTGCATGTGATGTTTATCCTTTATGCATCTTATTTTGCTTTGATTGGCGGTAGCATTTTAAGATGATCTCTCACTAAAATTATCAAGTAGTGTTCTCCTGAGTATGCACCGTTGCCAAAGTTAAATGCGTGCGAGACACCGCAGGATGATGGGTGTGATAAGCTGTCGTCCATCTACAGGTGCAAGCCAGTTTTGCACCGCAGAATACTCGAGTTATACTTGCGAGCCTAGCATATGCAGATATGGCCTCGGAACACGGAGACGAAAAGGTCGGCGTGAATCATATAGTGATATGATCAACATAAGATGTTCACCATTGAAAACTACTCCATCTCGTGATGATGGGTTATGGTTTAGTTGATTTGGATCACGTGATCATTAGATGACTAGAGATGTTCTGTCTAAGTGGGAGTTCTTTAGTAATATGATTAATTGAACTTTAATTTATCATGAACTTAGTCCATGTAGTATTTTGCAAATTATGTTTGTAGATCAATAGCTCGTTGTTGCTTCCCTATGCTTTTATATGTTTGTTTTGATATGTTCCTAGAGAAAATTATGTTGAAAAATGTTAGTAGCAATGATGCGGATTGGATCCGTGATCTGAGGTTTATCCTCATTGCTGCCTGAAAAATTATGTCCTTAATGCACGCTAGGTGACAAACCTATTGCAGGAGCGCGATCTGGCGTTATGAGCGTTTGGCTAGCTCAATATGATGACTACTTGATAGTTTAGTGCACCATGCTTAAAGGCTTAGAATCGGGACTTCAAAGGCGTTTTGAGCGTCATGGACCATATGAGATGTTCCAGGAATTGAAGTTAATATTTCAAGAAAATACCGAGTTGAGATATGCAAGTCTCCAACAAGTTCTATAGCTAAAAGATGGAGAGAATCGCTCAACTAGTGAGCATGTGCTCAGATTATGCAGGTACTTCAATTGCTTGAATCAAGTGGGAGTTAATCTTCCGAGATAAGATAGTGATTGACAGAATTCTCTAGTCACCATCACCAAGTTAGTAGAACTTCGTGATGAACTATAATATGCAAGGGATGACAAAAGTGATTCCCAAGCTCTTACGTGATGCTGAAATCGCGAAGGTAGAAATCAAGAAAGAGCATCAAGTGTTGATGATTGACAAGACCACTAGTTTCAAGGAAAAGGGAAAAGGAAGAAGAACTTCATGAAGAGCGGCAAGCAAGTTGTTTGTTCGGTGAAGAAGCTCAAATCTGGACCTAAGCACGAGACTAAGTGTTTTTGCTGCAATGGAACTGGTCCTTTGAAGCGGAACTACCCCAAGTATTTGGCGGATA
The DNA here is from genome assembly GCA_021605205.1 of Aegilops longissima. Lineage (NCBI taxonomy): Eukaryota > Viridiplantae > Streptophyta > Magnoliopsida > Poales > Poaceae > Aegilops > Aegilops longissima. The sequence continues at coordinate 457,098,111 of CM038677.1, forward strand.
AGAATGATGGCAAATTGAACAAGAGTATATTTGATATACAGGTTATTGATGTGTGCCTTACTAGTGTTTATAGTAGCCCAGAGTATTTGATACTTGTTAGGTTGCTGAGATTAGTAACTTCGAAGCAGGAGTTCTGAATAAGCGAGACTAGTTGAAGGGAAGTGACGATGAGTGTTGGAAGTAGTTCAAGATTGATATGATCATCATCGCACTACTCCCTATACTTTCGGGATTAGTGTTAAACCTAAATAAATGTTACTTGGTGTTTGCGTTGAGCATGAATATGATTTGATCATGTTTATTGCAAGCGGTTATTCATTTAAAGTCAAAGAATAATTGTTGTTCTGTTTAAATGAATAAAACCTTCAATGTTTATACACCCAATAAAAATAGTTTGTTGGATCTCGATCGTAGTAATACACATATTCATAATATTGATGCCAAAAGATGCAAAGTTAATAATGATAGTGCAACTTATTTGTGGCCTTGCCGTTTAAGTCATATCGGTATAAAGCGCATGAAGAAACTCCATAAAGATGGATTTTTGGAATCACTTGGTTATGAATCATTTGATGCTACGAACCGTGCCTTTTGGGCAAGATGACTAAAACTCCGTTCTCGGAACAATAGAGCGAGCTCTTGACTTGTTGGAAATAATACATACCGATGTATGCGATCCAATGAGTGTTGATGCTCGTGGCAAGTATCGTTATTTTCTCCTTCACAAGATGATTTGAGCAGATATGGGTATATCTACTTGATGAAACATAAGTCTGAAATAGTTGAAAGGTTCAAAGAATTTCAGAGTGAAGTGGAAAATCATCGTAACAAGAAAATAAAATTTCTGCGATCTGATCGTGGAGATGAATATTTGAGTTACGAGTTTGGTCTTCATTTGAAACAATGTGAAATAGTTTCGCAATTCACGCCATATGGAACACCACAGCATAATGGTGTGTCCGAAAGTCGTAACCGCACTTTATTGGATATGGTGCGATCTATGATATTTCTTATCGGTTTACCACTATCATTTTGGGGTTATGCATTAGAGACAACTGCATTCACGTTTAATAGGGCACCATCTAAATCCGTTGAGGAGACACCGTATGAACTATGGTTTAACAGTAAACCTAAGCTGTCGTTTCTTAAAAGTTTTTGGAGTTGTGATGCTTATGTGAAAAAGTTTTTCACCTGATAAGCTCGAACCCAAATCGGAGAAGTGCATCTTCATAGATAACTATTGGGTACACCTTCTATCACAGATCCGAAGGCAAGTTATTCGTTGCTAAGATGGATCCTTTCTAGAGAAGAAGTTTCTCTCGAAAGAACTGAGTGGGAGGAAAGTAGAACTTGATGAGGTAATTGTACCTTCTCCCTTATTGGAAAGTAGTTCATCACAGAAATCAGTTCCAGTGATTCCTACACCAATTAGTAAGGAAGTTAATGATGATGATCATGAAACTTGAGATCAAGTTGCTACCAAACCTCGTGGGTCTTCGGAGTAAGATCCGCACCAGTGAATACGGTAATCATGTTACGTAAGTCATTTTACTAGACCATGATGAACCTACGAACTATGAGGAGGCGATGATGAGCCCAGATTCATGAAAATGGCTTGAGGCCATGAAATCTGAGATGGGATCCATGTATGAGAACAAAGTGTGGACTTTGATGGAGTTGCCCGATGATCGGCAAGCCATATTATATAAATGGATCTTCAAGAGGAAGACAGATGCTGATAGTAGTATTACTATCTACAAAGCTCGACTTATCATAAAGGTTTTCGACAAGTTCAAGGTGTTGACTACAATGAGATTTTCTCAAGCTGTAGCGATGCTTAAGTCTGTCCAAATCATATTGCAATTGCCACATTTTATGAAATCTGGCAAATGGATGTCAAAACTACATTCTTTAATGGATTTATTAAAGAAGAGTTGTATATGATGCAACCGAGAAGGTTTTGTCAATCCTAAAGGAGCTAACAAAATGTGCAAGCTCAACAATCCATCTATGGACTGGTGCAAGCATCTCGGAGTTGGAATATATGCTTGATGATTTGATCAAAGCATATGGTTTATACAGAGACTTTTGGAGAAGCTTTGTATTTACAAGAAAGTGAGTGGGAGAACTACAACATTTCGATAAGTATATGTGAATGACATATTATTGATGGGAAATAATGTAGAATTATTCTGCAAAGCATAAAGGAGTATTTGAAAGGAGTGTTTCAAAGAAGGGCCTCGGTAAAGCTGCTTACATATTGAGCATCAAGATCTATAGAGATAGATCAAGGGCGGCTTGATAAGTTTTCAATGAGTACATACCTTGACAAGATTTTAAAGTAGTTCAAAATGGAACAGTCAAAGAAAGAGTTTCTTGCCTGTGTTACAAGGTGTGAAATTGAGTAAGACTCAAATCCCGACCACGGCAGAAAATAGAAAAGAGAATGAAAGTCATTCCCTATGCCTCAGTCATAGGTTCTATAGAGTATGCTATGCTATGTACCAGACCTATTGTATACCTTGCTCTGAATTTGGGAAGGGAGTATAATAGTGATCTAGGAGTAGATCACTGGACATTGGTCAAGAACATCCTTAGTGAGGACTAAGGAAATATTTCTCGATTATGGAAGTGATAAAAGAGCCCGTCGTGAAGTTACATCGATGCAAGCTTTTACACTGATCGGATGACTCTAAATCTCAATCTGGATACATATTGAAAGTGGGAGCAATTAGCTAGAGTAGCTACGTGCGAGCATTGTAGACATAGAATATTTGCAAAATACATACGGCTCTGAATGTGACAGGACCCGTTGGTGAGCTTCTCTCACGAGCAAACCATGATCATACCTTAGTACTCTTTGGGTGTTAATCACATAGCGATGTGAACTAGATTTTTGACTCTAGTAAACCCTTTGGGTGTTGGTCACATGCGATGTGAACTATGGGTGTTCATCATCTGAGATATGAATATTGGTGTTATATCACATGGCAATGTGAACTAGATTATTGACTCTAGTGCAAGTGGGAGACTGAAGGAAATATGCCCTAGAGGCAATAATAAAGTTATTATTTATTTCCTCATTTCATGATAAATGTTTATTATTCATGCTAGAATTGTATTAACCGGAAACATAATACATGTGTGAATACATAGACAAACAGAGTGTCACTAGTATGCCTCTACTAGACTAGCTTGTTAAATCAAAGATGGTTAAGTTTCCTAACCATAGACAAATGAGTTGTCATTTGATTAACAAGGTCACATCATTAGTTGAATGATCAGATTGACATGACCCATTCCATTAGCTTAGCACCCGATCGTTTAATATGTTGCTATTGCTTTTATCCATGACTTATACATGTTCCTAACTGTATGAGATTATGCAACTCCGTTTACGGAGGAACACTTTAGGTACTACCAAGCGTCCTGGCAATAACTGGGTGATTATAAAAGAGTACTACAGGTGTCTCCAAAGGCAGATGTTGGGTTGGCGTATTTGAGATTAGGATTTGTCCTCCGATTGTCGGAGAGGTATCTCTGAGCCCTCTCGGTAATGCACATCACTAAGCCTTGCAAGCATTACAACTAATGAGTTAGCTATGAGATGATGTATTACGGAGCGAGTAAAGAGACTTGCGATGTGAGATTGAACTAGGTATTGGATACAAGCGATCGAATCTCGGGCAAATAACATACCGATGACAAAGGGAACAAGCGTATGTTGTTATGCGGTCTGACCGATAAAGATCTTCGTAGAATATGTAGGAGACCAATATGGGCATCAGGTCCCGCTATTGGTTATTGACGGAGGCGTGTCTCGGTCATGTCTACATGTTCTCGAACCGTAGGATCCATGCGCAAGGTTTGATGGCGGTTATATTATGAGTTTGTGTATTTTGATGTACGAAGGAGTTGAGTCCGGATGTGATCACGGACATGGCGAGAGTCTCGAAATGGTCGAGACATAAAGATTGATATATTGGGCGACTATATTCGGACACGGAAAGGTTCGGAAGTTTCGGAGAAAACGAGTCGGGAGGTTTGCAGGAACCCCGGAAGTAATGGTCCTTATTGGGCCAAGAGGGAGAGAGAGGGCGCACCGGGAGGTGGCGCGCGCCCCCATGGGGAGTCGAATAGGACAAGGAAGGCGGCCTTCCCTCTCCCTCCCCTCTCTTTCCTTCCCCTTCCTCCTTCCTAGTTGGACTAGGAAGGGAGTCTACTCCCACTGGGAGGAGGACTCCCCCTCCTGTGGCGCCTCCTAGGGGCGGCCGGCCCTCCCCTTGCTTTATATCACGGGGCAGGGCACCCTAGGGCACACAGTTGATCCTTGAGATGGTTCCTTGGCCAGTGTCTGCGGTGCCCCCCTCCACCATATTCCACCTCGGTCATGTCGTGGCGGTGCTTAAGCGAAAGCCTGCGTCGATAGAACATCAAGATCGTCCTGCGCCGTCGTCTTGTGAAACTCTCTCTCCGGAGCTTTGCTGGATCGAACTGAGGAGGCGTCACCGGCTGTCACGTGTCAAGAACTTCGGGCGCGAATGATGGCGCTGGGATGGGGTTGGATCGCGAGGAGAGCGTCGACTACTTCCTCTACGTTGTGATCGCTTCGCTACGGTCTCTGAGTGCGTAGACAACCTCTCCCCTCTCGTTGCTATGCATCACCATGATCTTGCGTGTGCGTAGGAATTTTTTGAAATTACTACATTCCCTAACCTTTCCCCGGTAAACTTGTGGAAGACCTTCTCTTGAAGAAGAAAATAAGATATGGAGCCTTATGTTCCGTTATTGCTTCTGGGGTGGCGCTGCACAAAGTGTCGGATATGCAAAAAGTAAGCATGAAATTGACAGGATGTCTTGGACACATTAAACTATATGCGCGGTGCAGCCCGACGTGCAAGTTACATGCAACATATTGGGCACAAAGGTGGTTGCGGAACAGGTTCCGACAACGCGCCTTCTCTAGGTAAAACTTCGCGAAGATGCTCAATGTTCAGGAGTTGCTCACGGATACATCTTCCGTCTCAAAAGCGAGACAACGCCAAGGCCTAGTGACTTCGTTTCACCGGTAAGGGCCTTCTTGGCGTCAACATTTGGAATTCTTGGCGGACTGAGCAGCGAAGAACAGGTCGCCTTCCTCTGAGACATGCTTTGCGGCTATGGTGGCGCAAAAGCTTGCTGGTATCGACGCTTCATTGAGCGGCTGACAGTGCGTCCTCAAGAATAAGCGCATCATCTTTAACCATGGCTGCTCTTTTCAAGCCCATCATAGCGAGCACTCGAGGTGACCCACATTATCTGATTCGTGGGGAAACTGCCTCTGCTCCATAGACTAAGCGAAAGGTGTCTGGCGGTTAGCTCGATTTAGGCGTCGTCTGTCGACCGAACCACCGAGCTCCTCAATCGATTCTTTCCGCACCGCATCTGTGAAAGTCTGGTCTTGGCTACCCTTGCGACACCCGGCATTCGCCCTCTCCGCTTGACCCTTACTTCTCGGATGAATAGCGAAGCGAAGCGAACCTTGGCGTAAGATCTTGGACGTCTGCATGAAGAGTGGGCTCGTGAATTGCCGTTGTGATTGATCGTTAGGGATCTCGAAAGCAAACAATGACTGAAGAACTTGTATGTTGTCTTTGTCACCTTCCTCACTGCTTCCATACGGCCACTTTGTGAACATCGATCTAGCATTACAAGTACTCAAAGCCCCAACAACTAGAGGGCCGAGGATGTGAGCCCCAGACCGAAAATGGCAGGATAAAGGGATCGTCGGAGAGCTTGGTGGTAGTGTATCTGCTTGGAATGGGCCTTGCGCTTCACGGTTACTTGTGCAGTTGCATCTGGAGGGCTATCGGCCAAAGAAACGAAAGCAGCTTTGCTTAGGCAAGTGCTTTCGCGTAATGTGGTGACCACATATGCCTCCATGTATCTCGCCAACAGCTTTTGTCCGTCTTCGGTGAATACACTTCAATTTCACCCGTTGAGTCTTCTTACATGCAGTGTGTTGTCGACAAACTGGTACATACTTATTGCCAGACTACTCTTTCCGCTTCTTGCTCTTGGGAAGTTCTCTGTCAGAAGGAAGCGGACAATCTCTTGTGCCCATCTTGGAGCTTGCGGCTCGACAACAGGACTAAAGGCACATCTGCTGCTTTGTGGGAACATCCGCTTCTCTGGCGAGAACTGCGGCTCAGCCGGAGCTTGGCGTTCCCGGCAAGCTGCGGAAGCAAAACTTATCGGGAGGCGTCGCTAGCGGACCAAACCCTAGGGCTAAAGATGTGGGAAGCTGACCTGAACACCTATGGACGGCGGACCGAGCCCCTTTGGTTGTGAGGCGAAGATCGCCACGAAGAGCGGATCGGAAGCACATGGCAGTTGCCCAACCCGGGCTCTCGAGATAACACTCCCTACCATGCAAGGTGTATTGAGTTCTTGCTCGGGAGATGAGTGCTATAGTACACACTGGCTGCTAACGAGACCGGCGTGAGTGTTTTTACGCCTTCCAACCCCTCTCGTTCGCATGGGCCTCCTTTTATATGCTAAAGGGGTCTCCGACAGGTAACTTAGCGTAAACAAAGATAAAAATGGAAAAGGTGCGGTTGGTACCTACACATGCGGTGTATCATACCTAACCACGTGGCGAGGACAAAGGCATTAAATGCCCATCTCGTCGCCCAAATAGTGCAAAAAGGACCGTCGGGGGCGCCACCGCTGCCGATGGCAATCTTGTCGTGCATCGCGCACCAGCGCCGCGACCGCTCTACCTCCCGCAGCGGCACAGGAAGGTCGAGGCGACACGTTGGTGGATGTCTGGGCCAGATGCAGTGAAGTAGTTTGCATGACAGCGCCTTACCATGATGTTGTCTTGTCGCGTCCAGGAAGCTTGTCGCTCCGCGGCCTCGCCGGGGCAGCGTGGCGCGTCATGACAAGTTCCTTGGATGCCTTTTGGCCTTCCGCAAGCTCCTCTTGCGGGGCCTTATCTCCTTGGCTTGAATACTTTGTTCTTGAATGGCTCCAAAGGAACCACGGAGGACCTTGGCGGTCACCCGGCAAGCCTTGCCCAGAGGTCTTGCAGCTGCCCGTGCACAAGTTAGGGATACTAGGGTACCCCTACTCTAGTACCCGACAATAAGAAAAAACCTAGACTATACAATAAAGAAATATGGCATATTACATCCAGGGCATCAAAGTTAGCCACTATGATAATAAAGCACAAGCAGACATCAAATTACATACCTTTGGGCATCAAATATACGCCACCGATTGCAAATAAACCGCATGAAAAATATATACAAAACCGAGCACTTCAATAGAGTTCAAGAAAGGTTAGCCTGTTTGGAAGCTAAGCGGCGCAAGCAGATGAGCTGGCGGCTTGTTCACATATCTTCCTCACTAGAAAGATAAACAAAGACGGATGACAAGTTTTGCACATAAAGTATCGGTCTTTGAAATTCATCACATTTCTTCTTGACGAATAAAGTGACACAGTTTAAAATTGCATTAACACAATATGGTATTGTTCATCAAGACATGGCGAGGAAATGACATTGCGAAGGTTGGCAGCTTCACGACACCAGCGGATTGGATCAAGAACTCATAAGTATCAATGGTTAGTGTCTTTCAATTTATACCATTCAGATTGGCAAGAGACAATTTAAATAGTAGAATGATATGACATTGTTCATAGTTAAGACATTGAGAATATGACATTGTCTTTGTAGTGGGTAGGTTCACCACACCCTGGATTACGGATGAAAAGAACGAAGCATACATGCGATGCAAAAGATCACTTGCTACTGTATAGTTTAATTTACATGGTATGAAGAAGGAACTTGGTTGTACAACTGAAAACTTAAATTGAGAAAGGACAAACTTTTGTTTATGAACTACATAATAAACTTTAAACAAGCAATTTGATGCAAACACCAAAATAAACAGCTATTGCAGTCATGCCTATATAAAACAAAGTTTGAAGGCTTGAGATGGACAAACTTACATTATTGGTGAAGCAGGACTCTATAAAGGCCTTGTCCATGCTGATGTGGGGGCAATTCAAGAAGTTTACCAGAATCTTCTTCAAAAGCATTGCCTTTATTCTACATTTTGTTAGAGTAAATATAGATGTGATAATATATGAAAAATGGAGAATATTTAAGATAAGATGAAGAGTGATGCTACATAACCAAGTAGCTATAAATGTAAGTGCAGCGATCTGAGGAAAAGGTACAGCCAAGAGCAATGCACAACTAAACTTCTTGATTACCAACCTTATGGTAAGAGTAAATATAGATCGATGTGTAGAAAATGGAGGCAAGGAAAATAAGCTAAGTGATGTTACATGAACAACTACTGTCATTATAAGTACCTGTGATAAAGATGACATGTACTTACAAGAACAATGCGAGCTAAAAAACATTGGCATTGGATATATTCTACACTAATGTAACCATTCATCTGGTCGAGATAATTTGGGCGAACAATTGATAAGCAAGCTATCATGCATCTTTGTTGTCATATAATGAACGGTATGTATGCAAATCATGATACATGACAACGGTTACAACAAGAGCAAAGCAGCGGGCAGCATATTTGCGATATCATGCGTTCTTGTCAAACCAGAATTCTTCTTGACGATTTCTGTAAAAAAGATCCGTAAGGCACATGCGGAAAAGTAAGTTCAAATTGTCATGTGATTTCATAGGCGATTACCTCATCACAGGAGCAGACGATTGCATAACAAGGTTTTCCATTCAATGTCTTCTAAATTTAGCACAGAGACTTCACGGAAATTCATTTATAGACTTGACATCAAAGTGTGATTTCCTCGGGTAACACCGATCTTTGCTGCAATGCTTCCTGAAAGCACAAGCAAGCTTTGCTCGTCATGACTATCGATTGACCCTCGCCTAGTTACAACAATGTAATGTAAATCATTGATCCGTTCAATCAGCGAGAAAAGCGAAATAATAACCATGAATAATAGCACTTACACGTAAGTTGGACGAAGATGTGAAAATGGTGTTTGTCTTCACAATAATCTTCCCATGATGGGAATATATGCGTGTCGTAACAACATTGAAAGCATTGTCTTTTAAATGAACAAATGGAATGGGGTTCCAATCTGCGAGAATTAGTCGTCTCTGCGGTTGGGATGAGGTCTTGACGATGGAATGGCTGTACTTTTTGGGTGGGATTTTTACGTGGTACAATGGTGCTATGGCAAATGAAATTGGTATACCTTTTTTGAGTGCAGGTCACGTGTGGTGGGGCTAGTGGTGTGGCCGATGAAGTATGGAGTGCATCTGCTGGAGTCGGTCCTCGTTTTGTGTCACTAGTTGTACAGCCAATATAAGTGGTGCGATCTAATTTCTCCGGCACCACCATGTTTTCAAGGACTTTCTGGTGCTCCGAGTTCACAATCACCCTCTTCCTTTTTGATGTTTGATGCACAAGAACAGCATTTGATTTGAAAAACATGGTATGATGTGAGATGGAATATGTATTGATAATGGATGGGCATGGCATCTCGACATATATGATGAATAAACTAAGCATATGGCGGTGCAACAAAGTAGAAGAAATGCAATACGACATATGCAAGATACATAATCAATAAAACATTGCCAAATTAGAGCGAGCACCTTGATGGGTGAGCACGGGCGTCTACCTTTGACTCCTCGAGGTTAGAATAGTCATTAGGATCATATTCTAAAGAATCAGCAATTAGGCGTATGAGTTTCATTGCATCGAGAATGGCACTCAATGCCTTGGTGCCAATTTTGTAAGTCATTAGGTTGGCTTCAAGAGTGGATTTGTTGCTAGTGCGACACAAAGCGCAACAAGATCATAGTGTAGATATAGCAGGAAAACCTTAAACATCACGGTAAAATCAGCAAAGTGGAACTTCTTTGGAATATATGCTAGTATTGCGATGCGGCTAGAAACCGGATACAGATCTCTTCAAGTGAAGGTGCTGTGCTTGTTAATATCGATGTAACTCTCAAAGGCGACCAGCTCCCGCATTTCCTTGCTATTCTTATAGGATTCAAGTGGGCAGGCCACTACAAATCCTATTCCTATGTTTACAGATCCTCTGAATCAAAGAGGCTCAAAGTGTCCATCACAAATAGTATAGACCTCTACTGCGCAAATGTCCTGCTCATCTTGAGTTCAAGGAACATCTTGTACTACTATCATACTCCCTCCGTTCCAAAATATAAGTCTTGGTAGAGATTTCCACTATGGATCACTCTGAGATGTATCCGAGATACATTTTAGAGTAGATTCACTCATTTTGCTCCATATGTAGTCAAGGTGGAATCTATACAAAGACTTGTATTTAGGACAGAGAGAATACATATTAAGAAAGCGGAAGAGAGAACATGGTAAAGAAGAGCAAGCAGATTTTGGATAATAAAATGTTGGTTGTTGTGCCCACATGATGAACGAGGCGCGTATTAGAATGCAACTCGGCTGTCTCGACCATTTGGTGCGGTTGGATGAAGATCCTATGTCTCCTAACCCTTCTTCTTCCTCGTCTCGATTCTTCCCATCTGAGAACACCACCACGGACCATGGCCGGACCGACCCCCGCCTATGTTCCTCCGCCACCCCACCCCCCCCGCCCCAACCCCCCCACCGCGTGAGTTTTCTTAGTTCGGCGAGGCTACCACAGAGCCCTTGATCGCACCCGGCGAACTCCAGTGACTCTGAAATCGGCCCGACCCAATTTTGAAATTTAGTCTCTGTGATTTAACTAGTGTGGAATATAAAGGGAAAACCATAAGCATTGGGAGTATAGTGTTGGCGTGCAATGGCGGATCTGAAGGTGCAAAGCGGACAAAGGCAACCGCAGCCAAGACAAGAAATCAGAGTAAGGCGTGGCGATCTATTTTCTTGCTGCGATAAATAAGTTGAGCGGAATCTGAAAGAATACCGCCTCACAGTGCGGCCTTGATGTGCGCCTGGCGAAATTTGACGGTCTGCGGTAGCGATGGCGTCGACGGCGTGAGCGGATCTAGGAGGGTGAGCGGTGGCGGCGAGTGCGGTGGACAAGGCGGTTGTAGGGCGGCGCCCGGCAAGGTGAACGACGGCGGGGATGAGCGAAGAGGGCGGGATGCAAGGATCGGTCGGCGGAAGTGGATGAGAGGTCGATCTCTTTGTTGGGGAGCGTGGCGAGAAATTCAAAATTTTCTCGCATCACCAAGATCAATCTATGGAGTAACTAGAAGCGAGAGAGAGTGCATCTTCATACCCTTGAAGATCGCGATCGCAGCGTTACAAACGCGGTCGGTGGAGTCGTTCACAGCGATTGGATCGGCCAAATCGATCGAGTTGAGTCCGGATGTGATCACGGACATGACGAGTCTCGAAATGGTCGAGACATAAAGATTGATATATTGGGCGGCTATATTCGGACACGGAAAGGTTCGGAAGTTTCGGAGAAAACGGAGTCTTGGAGGGTTACGGAACCCCGGGAAGTAATGGGCCTTATTGGGCCAAGAGGGAGAGAGGGCCGCACCAGGAGGTGGCGCCCCCCATGGAGAGTCCGAATAGGACAAGGAAGGGGCGCCCCCTTTCCTCTCCCTCTCCTCTCTTTCCTTCCCCTTCCTCCTTCCTAGTTGGACTAGGAAAGGGAGTCCTACTCCCACTAGGAGGAGGACTCCCCCCCTGGCGCGCCTCCTAGGGCCGGCCGGCCTCCCCTTGCTCCTTTATATCTCAGGGGCAGGGGCACCCTAGAACACACAAGTTGATCCTTGAGATCGTTCCTTAGCCGTGTGCGGTGCCCCCTCCACCATATTCCACCTCGGTCATATCGTAGTGGTGCTTAGGCGAAGCCTGCGTCGATAGAACATCAAGATCGTCCTGCACGCCGTCGTCTTGTGGACTCTCTCTCCCGAGCTTTGCTGGATCGGACTGAGGCGTCACCGAGCTGTCGTGTGTCAAGAACTTCGGGCGCCGAGTGCTTGGCGCTGGGATCGGTTGGATCGCGAGGAGAGCGTCGACTACTTCCTCTACGTTGTGATCGCTTCGCTTCGGTCTCACGAGTGCGTAGACAACACTCTCCCTCTCGTTGCTATGCATCACCATGATCTTGCGTGTGCGTGGAAATTTTTGAAATTACTCGTTCCCCAGCAAAGGCATCCGAGCCTAGGTTTTATGGTTTGATGTTTTGCACGAGTAGAACACAAGTGAGTTGTGGGCGATACAAGTCATCTTGCCTACCAAAGATGTCATACTTTGGTTCAGCGGTATTGTGAGATGAAGCGGCCGGACCGACATTACGCGTGCGCTTCTGCGAGACTGGTTTCACCGTTCACGAGCACTTTCGTGCTTAAAGGTGGCTGGCGGGTGTCTGTCTCTCTCACTTTAGTTGAACCGAGTGTGGCTATGCCGGTCCTTGAGAAGGTTAAAGCGGAGTCTATTTGACAAAATATCGTTGTGGTCTTGATGCGTGGGTGAGATTGGTTCTTGCTTAAGCCCGTAGCAGCCACGTAAAATTTGCAACAACAAAGTAGAGGGCGTCTAACTTGTTTTTGCAGGGCATGTTGTGATGTGATATGGTCAAGGCGTGATGCTATATTTTATTGTATGAGATGATCATGTTTTGTAACGAAGTTATCGACAATGGCTGGAGCCATATAGTTGTCGCTTTATTGTATGAAATGCAAGCATACATAATTGCTTTACTTTATCACTAAGCGGTAGCGATAGTCGTAGAAGCAATAGATGGCGTAGCGACAACGATGCTACGATGGAGATCAAGGTGTCGCGCCGGTGACAATGTTGATCACGACGGTGCTTGAGATGGAATCACAAGCACAAGATGATGATGGCCATATCATATCACTTATATTGATTGCATGTGATGTTTATCCTTTATGCATCTTATTTTGCTTTGATTGTGGTAGCATTTTAAGATGATCTCTCACTAAAATTATCAAGTAGTGTTCTCCACGAGTATGCACCGTTGCCAAAGTTAAATCGTGCGAGACACCACGTGATGATCGGGTGTGATAAGCTCTCGTCCATCTACAACGGTGCAAGCCAGTTTTGCACACGCAGAATACTCAGGTTATACTTGACGAGCCTAGCATATGCAGATATGGCCTCGGAACACGGAGACCGAAAGGTCGGCGTGAATCATATAGTAGATATGATCAACATAAGATGTTCACCATTGAAAACTACTCCATCTCACGTGATGATCGGTTATGGTTTAGTTGATTTGGATCACGTGATCACTTAGATGACTAGAGAGATGTCTGTCTAAGTGGGAGTTCTTAAGTAATATGATTAATTGAACTTAAATTTATCATGAACTTAGTCCTGGTAGTATTTTGCAAATTATGTTGTAGATCAATAGCTCGCGTTGTTGCTTCCCTATGCTTTTATATGTTTGTATTGATATGTTCCTAGAAAATATTATGTTGAAAATGTTAGTAGCAATGATGCGGATTGGATCCGTGATCTGAGGTTTATCCTCATTGCTGCACGAAAAAATTATGTCCTTAATGCACCGCTAGGTGACAAACCTATTGCAGGAGCGGATCACGGGCGTTATGAGCGTTTGGCTAGCTCAACATGATGACTACTTGATAGTTTAGTGCACCATGCTTAAAGGCTTAGAATCGGGACTTCAAAGGCGTTTTGAGCGTCATGGACCATATGAGATGTTCGAGAATTGAAGTTAATATTTCAAGCAAATACCGAGTTGAGAGATATGAAGTCTCCAACAAGTTCTATAGCTAAAAGATGGAGGAGAATCGCTCAACTAGTGAGCATGTGCTCAGATTATGCAGGTAATTCAATTGCTTGAATCAAGTGGGAGTTAATCTTCCGGATAAAATAGTGATTGACAGAATTCTCTAGTCACCATCACTAAGTTACTAGAACTTCGTGATGAACTATAGTATGCAAGGGATGACGAAAACGATTCCCGAGCTCTTCGTGATGTTGAAATCGGCGAAGGTAGAAATCAAGAAAGAGCATCAAGTGTTGATGATTGATAAGACCACTAGTTTCAAGAAAGGGCAAAGGGAAAGAAAGGGAACTTCAAGTAGAATGACAAGCAAGTTGTCACCCCGGAAGAAACCCAAAGTTGAACCAAAGCACGAAACTAAGTGCTTACACTGCATAGGAAATGGTCCTTTGAAGCGGAAATACCCCAAATATTTGGTTGATAAGAAGGATGGCAAAGTGAACAAGGGTATATTTGATATACAGTTATTGATGTGTGCTTTATTAGTGTTTATAGTAGCCCCTGAGTATTTGATACTTGTTCGGTTGCTAAGATTAGTAACTCGAAGCAGGAGTTCTGAATAAGCGAAACTAGTTGAAGGGAAGTGACGATGAGTGTTGGAAGTAGTTCCAAGATTGATATGATCATCATCGCACACTCCTATACTATCGAGATTAGTGTTGAAACTAAATAAATGTTATTTGGCGTTTGCGTTGAGCATGAATATGATTTGATCATGTTTATTGCAATCTGGTTATTCATGTAAGTGAGAGAATAATTATTGTTACATTTACATGAATAAAACCTTCTATGGGCATACACCCAATGAAAATGGTTTGTTGGATCTCGATCGTGTGATACACATATTCATAATATTGAAACCAAAAGATGTAAAGTTAATAATGATAGTGCAACTTATTTGTGGCACTGCAGTTTAGGTCATATTGGTGTAAAGCGCATGAAGAAACTCCATCTTGATGGGCTTTTGGAATCACTTGATTATGAATCATTTGATGCTTGCGAACCGTGCCTTTTGGGCAGGATGACTAAAACTCCGTTCTCGGAACAATGGAGCGAGCTCTTGACTTGTTGGAAATAATACATCTTGATGTATGCGATCCAATGAGTGTTGATGCTCGTGGCAAGTATCATTATTTTCGACCTTCACGAGATGATTTGAGCAGATATGCGTATATCTTCTTGATGAAACATAAGTCTGAAATAGTTGAAAAGTTCAAAGAATTTCAGAGTGAAGTAGAAAATCATCGTAACAAGAAAATAAAGTTTCTGCGATCGATCGTGGAGATGAATATTTGAGTTCGACTTTGGTCTTCAATTAAAACAAAGTGGAATAGTTTCACAGCTCACGCCACAGAACACCACAGCGTTATGGTGTGTCCGAAAGTCGTAACCGCACTTTATTGGATATGGTGCGATCTATGATGTCTCTTATCGGTTTACCACTATCGTTTTGGGGTTATGCATTAGAGACAGCTGCATTCACGTTTAATAGGGCACCATCTAAATCCGTTGAGGCGACACCGTATGAACTATGGTTTAACGATAAACCTAAGTCGTCGTTTCTTAAAAGTTTGGAGTTGTGATGCTTATGTGAAAAGTTTTCACCGATAAGCTCAAACCCAAATCGGAGAACTGCGTCTTCATAGAATACCCAAAGGTAACTATTGGGTAGACCTTTTATCACAGATCCGAAGGCAAGTTATTCGTTGCTAAGATGGATCCTTTCTAGAGAAAGAAGTTTCTCTCGAAAGAAGTGAGTGGGAAGAAAGTAGAACTTGATGAGGTAATTGTACCTTCTCCCTTATTGGAAAGTAGTTCATCACGAAATCAGTTCTAGTGATTCCTACACCAATTAATAAGGAAGTTAATGATGATCATGAAACTTGAGATCAAGTTGCTACCAAACCTCGTGGGTCTTCGAGTAAGATCCGCACTGAATGATGCGGTAATCGTGTTCGGAAGTCATGTTACTAGACCATGATGAACCTACGGACTATGAGGAAGCGATGATGAGCCCAGATTCAGCGAAATGGTTTGAGGCCATGAAATCTGAGATAGGATCCATGTATGAGAACAAAGTATGGACTTTGATTGACTTGCTCTATGATCGACAAGCCATGTTAAATAAATGGATCTTCAAGAGGAAGATGGACACCGATAGTAGTTTTACTATCTACAAAGCTCGACTTGTTGCAAAAGGTTTTCGACAAGTTCAAGGTGTTGAATACGATGAGATTTTCTCACTCGTAACGATGCTTAAGTCTATCCGAATCATGTTAGCAATTGCCACATTTTATGAAATTTGGCAAATGGATGTCAAAACTACATTCTTTAATGGATTTATTAAAGAAGAGTTGTATGCAACCAGAAATTTTGTCAATCCTAAAGGACCTAACAAAATGTGCAAGCTCCAGCGATCCATCAATGGACTGGTGCAAGCATCTCGGAGTTGGAATATACGTTTGATGAGTTGATCAAAGCATATGGTTTTATACAGACTTTTGGAGAAGACTGTATTTACAAGAAAGTGAGTGGGAGCACTACAACATTTCTGATAAGTATATGTGAATGACATATTGTTGATCGGAAATAATGTAGAATTATACGCAAAGCATAAAGGAGTATTTGAAAGGAGTTTTTCAAAGAAAGACCTCGGTGAAGCTGCTTACATATTGAGCATCAAGATCTATAGAAATAGATCAAGGCGGCTTGATAAGTTTTTCAATGAATACATACCTTGACAAGATTTTGAAATAGTTCAAAATGGAACAGTCAAAGAAAGAGTTCTTGCACGTGTTACAAGGTGTGAGATTGAGTAAGACTCAAAACCCGACCACGACGAGAAAATAGAAAAGAGAATGAAAGTCATTCCCTATGCCTCGATCATAGGTTCTATAAAGTATGTCATGTTGTGTACGGATCTATTGCATACCCTACCACTAAGCTTGGCAAGGAGTGCAATAGTGATCTAGGAGTAGATCAATGGACAGCGGTCAAAATTATCCTTAGTAGAATAAGGATATGTTTCTCGATTATGGAAGTGAAAAAGGTTAAATACGTAAAGGGTTACGTCGATGCAAGTTTTAACACTAATCTAGATGACTCGAGTCTCAATCTGGATACATATTGAAAGTGGGAGCAATTAGCTAGAGTAGCTCCGTGCGAGCATTATAGACATAGAAATTTGCAAAATACTTACGGCTCGAATGTGATGAGACCCGTTGACTAAAATTATCTCACAAGCAAAACATGATCACACCTTAGTACTCTTTGGGTGTTAATCACATAGCGATGTGAACTAGATTCTGACTCTAGTAAACCCTTTGGGTGTTGGTCACATGTCGATGTGAACTATGGGTGTTAACCACATATAGATGTGAACTATTGATGTTAAATCACATGGCGATGTGAACTAGATTATTGACTCTAGTGCAAGTGGGAGACTGAAGGAAATATGCCCTAGAGGCAATAATAAAGTTATTATTTATTTCCTTATTTCATGATAAATGTTTATTATTCATGCTAGAATTGTATTAACCGGAAACATAATACATGTGTGAATACATAGACAAACAAAGTGTCACTAGTATGCCTCTACTAGACTAGCTTGTTAATCAAAGATGGTTAAGTTTCCTAACCATAGACAAAGGAGTTTTCATTTGATTAACAAGGTCACATCATTAGTTGAATGATCGATTGACATGACCCATTCCATTAGCTTAGCACCCGATCGTTTAGTATGTTGCTATTGCTTTTATCCATGACTTATACATGTTCCTATAACTATGAGATTATGCAACTCCGTTTACGGAGGAACACTTTGGTACTACCAAGCGTCACAACGTAATCGGGTGATTATAAAGGAGTACTACAGGTGTCTCCAAAGGCGGATGTTGGGTTGGCGTATTTGAGATTAGGATTTGTCACTCCGATTGTCGGAGAGGTATCTCTGGGCCCTCTCGGTAATGCACATCACTAAGCCTTGCAAGCATTACAACTAATGAGTTAGCTGTGAGATGATGTATTACGGAACGAGTAAAGAGACTTGCCGATGTGAGATTGAACTAGGTATTGGATACCGACGATCGAATCTCGGGCAAGTAACATACCGATGACAAAGGAACAACGATATGTTGTTATGCGGTCTCGACCGATAAAGATCTTCGTAGAATATGTAGGAGCCAATATGGGCATCCAGGTCCCGCTATTGGTTATTGACGGAGGCGTGTCTCGGTCATGTCTACATTGTTCTCGAACCGTAGGGTCCGCACGCTTAAGGTTTCGATGGCGGTTATATTATGAGTTTGTGTATTTTGATGTACGAAGGAGTTGAGTCCGGATGTGATCACGGACATGACGAGGAGTCTCGAAATGGTCGAGACATAAAGATTGATATATTGACGGCTATATTCGGACACGGAAAGGTTCGGAAGTTTCGGAGAAAACGGAGTGCCGAGGGGTTACCTGAACCCCGGGAAGTAATGGGCCTTATTGGGCCAAGAGGGAGAGAGAGGGCCGCACCAGAGGTGGCGCCCCCATGGGGAGTCCGAATAGGACAAGGAAGGGGCGCGCCCCCCTCTCCCTCTCCCTCTCTTTCCTTCCCCTTCCTCCTTCCTAGTTGGACTAGGAAAGGGAGTCCTACTCCCACTAGGAGGAGGACTCCCCCCTCCTGGCGCGCCTCCTAGGGCCGCCGGCCCTCCCCTTGCTCCTTTATATCACGGGGCGGGGGCACCCTAGAACACACAAGTTGATCCTTGAGATCGTTCCTTAGCCGTGTGCGGTGCCCCCTCCACCATATTCCACCTCGGTCATATCGTAGTGGTGCTTAGGCGAAGCCTGCGTCGATAGAACATCAAGATCGTCCTGCACGCCGTCGTCTTGTGGAACTCTCTCTCCCAGAGCTTTCTTTGGATCGAGCTGAGGAGCGTCACCGAGCTGTCGTGTGTCAAGAACTTCGGGCGCCGAATGCTGGCGCTGGATCGGTTGGATCGCGAGGAGAACATCGACTACTTCCTCTACGTTGTGATCGCTTCGCTTGGTCTCACGAGAGTGCGTAGACAACACTCTCCCCTCTCGTTGCTATGCATCACCATGATCTTGCGTGTGCGTAGGAATTTTTTGAAATTACTCGTTCCCCAACACTTTCCCCGGTAAACTTGTGGGCGAGGAACCTTCCTTTCTTTGAGAAAGAGAAAGAAGAAAATAAAGATATGGAGCCTTATGGCTCGTTATTGCTTACCGGGGTAGGCGCTGCACAAAGTGTCGGATAACATGCAAAAAAAAGTAGAAAGCATGAAATTGACAAGATGTGCGGAGCACATTAGCTTTACTTATGCAGGGTCTGCTGCGCGCTTACGTACAAAAGGATTACATGCAACATCGGCAAGACTTGTACAAAAGGTGGTTGCGGAACAGGTTCCGCAACCGCGCTTATATGGGTAAAACTTACGAAGATGCTCAATGTTCCAGGAGTTGCTCACGGAATGCCATCTTGGTCTCAAAGCGGACAACGCCAGCCTAGTGACTCGTTTCACCGGTAAGGGCCTTCCCACTTCAAGGTCAACTTGTTGGAATTCTTGGCGGACTGAGCGCGCCAAGAACAAGGTCGCCTTCCTCGAGACTTCGGCATTAACTGCGGCTATGGTAGCGGCGCAAAGCTTCTTTGTATCGAGCAGCTCGTCTGGCGGCTTTGAAGACGGTCGTCCTCAAGGAGCAGCGCATCATCTTGTCGCAATCTGCTCTTGCTCAAGCCCATCATAGCGAGCACTCGAGGTGACCCGTATCTGAGTTCCGTGGGAGAACTGCCTCTGCTCCATAGACTAGGCGAAAGGTGTCGGCGGTGGCTCGATTTGGCGTCGTCTGATCGACCAAAGAACCACCGACAGCTCCTCAATCCAGTTCTTTCCGCGCTTGCATCATCGTCGAAAGTCCTGGTCTTGAGCCCGCAGCGCTTCAAAGATTCGCCCTCTCCGCTTGACCCTTACTTCTCGGATGAGCAATGGAAGCGGCGCGAACCTTGGCGCCAAGATCTTGGGCGTCTTGCATGAAGGTGCGGCTCGTGAATTGCATGCCGTTGTCGGTGATGATCTGTTAGGGATCTCGAAGCGGCAAACAATCGACTGAAGAACTTGATCTGCGACCGTGTCTGTCACCTTCCTCACGCTTCCACTTCGGCCACTTTGTGAACTTGTCGATCTGGCGCACAAGTACTCAAAGCCCCGACAACTTCGGGAAAGGGGCCGAGGATGTCGAGCCCCGGACCGAAAATGGCGAGATAAAGGGATCGTCTGGAGAGCTTGAGCTGGCTGGTGTATCTGCTTGGAATGGGCCTGCACGCTTCACACTTGGTTACTTGTGCGATTGCATCACGGAGGGCTATCGGCCAAAAGAAACCTTGTCAAACGCTTTGCGGCAAGTGCTTTTTGCCAATGTGGTGACCACATATGCCTCCATGTATCTCGCCAACAGCTTTTGTCCGTCTTCCCGTGAATACACTTCAATTTCACCCGTTGAGTCTTCTTACATGCATGTGTGTTGTCGACAAACTGGTACATACTTATTGCCGGGCTACTCTTTCCGCTTCTTCTTGCTCTTGGGAAGTTCTCTGTCAGAAGAAGCGGACAATCTCTTGTGCCCATCTTTGGAGCTTGCGGCTCGACAACAAGGACTAAAGGCACATCTGCTGCTGTGGGAACATCCGCTTCTCTGGCGAGAACACTGCGGCTCAGCCGGAGCTTAGCGTTCCCGGCAAGCTTGCCGAGCAAAACTTGTCGGGAGCGTCGCTTCAACGGACCAAACCCTAGGGCTAAAGATGTCGGGAAGCGACCCACGAACACCTATGGGACCGGCGGACCGAGCCCCTTCGGTTCGTGGGGGCGAAGATCGCCTGAAGAGCGGATCGGGCGGCACATGAGCAGTTGCCCAACCGGAGCTCTCGGAGATAACACTCCTACCGCTGCATGTCCGAGTGTATTGAGTTCTTGCTCGGGCGCTGAGTGCTATAGTACACACTAGCTGCTAACGAGACCGGCGTGAGTGTTTTTCGCCTTCAACCCCCCTCGTTGCGCATGGGCCTCCTTTTATATGCTAAAGGGTCTCCGACAGGTGGCAGCGTAAACAAGGGTAAAAATGGAAAAGGAATTGCGGTTGGTACAACTACATGCGATGTATCATACCTAACCACGGCGGCGGGGACAAAGGCATTAAATGCCCATCTCGTCGCCCAAATAGTGCAAAAAGGACCGTCGGGGCGCCACCGCTGCCACGATGGCAATCTTGTCGCGTCGCTTCGCCACAGCGCCGCTGGCACGCACAGACCTCTCGCCACGCGCCTGAAAGGTCGAGGCGACACGTTGGTGGATGTCTTTGGGCGCGGTCAGAGTGGTAGTTTGCCGCGGCAAGCACCTTGCCGCGGTCGTTGTCTTGTCGCGTCAGGAAGCTTGTCGCTCACCGGGCCTCGCCGGGACGCGTGGCGCGTCGCGCAAGTTCCTTGAGATGCCTTGGTTGGCCTTCCCGGCAAGCTCCTCTTGCGGGGCCTTATCTCCTTGGCTTGAATACTTTGTTCTTGAATGGCTCCAAAGGAACCACGGAGGACCTTGGCGGTCACCCGGCAAGCCTTGCCCTGGTCTTTGCAATGCCCGTGCACAAGTTAGGGATACTAGGGTACCCTACTCTAGTACACCGACAATAAGAAAAACCTAGACTATACAATAAAGAAATTATGGCATATTACATCCATTTGGGCATCAAAGTTCGCCACTATGATAATAAAGCACAAGCGGACATCAAATTACATACACTGGGCATCAAATATAGCCACCAATTGCAAATAAACACGCCGAAAAATAATATACAAAACCGTGACACTTCAATAGAGTTCAAGAAAGGTTAGCCCTCTTTGGGAGCTGCACATAGCAGTGAGCAAGATGATGAGGCTAGCTTGTTCAACACTTATATCTTCCTCACTCTGAAAGATAAACAAGCGAGACAGATGACAAGTTTTGCACATAAAAGTATCGGTCTGAGAATTCATCACATTTCTTCTTGACGAATAAAGTGACACAGTTTAAAATTGCATTAACACAATATGGTATTGTTCAGGTCAAGACATGGCAGGAAATGACATTGCGAAGGAGTTGGCAGCTTCACGACACCACTGGATTACAGATCAAGAACTCATAAGTATCAATGGTTAGTGTGCTGTCAATTTATACCATTTCAGATTGGCAAGAGACAATTTAAATAATAGTAGAATGATATGACATTGTTCATAGTTAAGACATTGCAGAATATGACATTGTGCTGTAGTGGGTAGGTTCACCACACCACTGGATTACGGATGAAGAACAGAAGCATACATGCAGTGCAAAAGAAGATCACTTGCTCTGTATAGTTTAATTTACATGGTATGAAGAAGGAACTTGGTTGTACAACTGAAAACTTAAATTGAGAAAGGACAAACTTTTGTTTATGAACTACATAATAAACTTTAAACAAGCAATTTGATGCAAACACCAAAAATAAACAGCTATTGCAGTCATGCCTATATAAAACAAAGTTTGAAGGCTTGAGATGGACAAACTTACATTATTGGTGAAGACAGACTCTATAAAGGCCTTGTCCATGCTGATGTGGGGGGGGGGCAATTCAAGAAGTTTACCACAGAATCTTCTTCAAAAGCATTGCCTTTATTCTACATTTTGTTAAGAGTAAATATAGATGTGATAATATATGAAAAAATGGAGAATATTTAAGATAAGATGAAGAGTGATGCTACATAACCAAGTAGCTATAAATGTAAGTGCAGCGATACGAGGAAAAGGTACAGCCAAGAGCAATGCACAACTAAACTTCTTGATACCAACCTTATGGTAAGAGTAAATATAGATCGATGTGTAGAAAATGGAGGCAAAGGAAAATAAGCTGCGAGTGATGTTACATGAACAACTACTGTCATTATAAGTACAGCGATAAAGGACAGCATGTACTTACAAGAACAATGCGAGCTAAAAAAACATTGGCATTGGATATATTCTACACTAATGTAACCATTCATACAGATCGAGATAATTTGGGCGAACAATTGATAAGCAAGCTATCATGCATCTTGTTGTCATATAATGAACCAGGTATGTATGCAAGTCTGATGATACATGACAACAGTACTAACAAGAGCAAAGCAGCGGGCAGCATATTTGCGATATCACATGTCGTTCTTGTCAAACCAGAATTCTTCTTGAGCAGATTTCTGTAAAAAGATCCGTAAGGCACATGCGGAAAAGTAGAAGTTCAAATTGTCATGTGATTTCATAGGCGATTACCTCATCACAGGAGCGAGACCATTGCATAACAAGGTTTTCCATTCAATGTCTTCTAAATTTAGCACAAGAGACTTCACGGAAATTCATTTATAGACTTGACATCAAAGTGTGATTTCCTCGGGTAACACCGATCTTTCTGCAATGCTTCCTTGAAAAGCACAAGCAAGCTTTGCTCGTCATGACTATCCAGATTGACCCTCGCCTAGTTACAACAATGTAATGTAAATCATTGATGCGTTCAATCAGCAGAAAACAGGAAAATAATAACCATGAATAATAGCACTTACACGTAAGTTGGACAAGAAGATGTGAAAATGGTGTTTGTCTTCACAATAATCTTCCCATGATGGGAATATATGCACGTAGTCTGTAACAACATTGAAAGCATTGTCTTTTAAACTGGGAACAAATGGAATGGGGTTCCAATCTGCAGGAATTAGTCGTCTCTGCAGTTGGGATAGGTCTTCGGCCGGTGGAATGGCTGTACTTTTTGCTGGAGTGGGATTTTTCTGTGGTACAGCTGGTGCTATGGCAAATGAAATTGGTATACCTTTTCTTTGGAGTGCAGGTCACGTGTGGTGGGGCTAGTGGTGTGGCCGATGAAGTATGGAGTACAGTCTGCTGGAGTCGGTCCTACGTTTTGTGTCACTAGTTGTACAGCCAATATAAGTGGGGTGCGATCTAATTTCTCCGGCACCACCATGTTTTTCAAGGACTTTGCTGGTGCTCCTTCAGGTTCAGCAATCACCCTCTTCCTTTTTGATGTTTGATGCACAAGAACAGCATTTGATTTGAAAAACATGGTATGATGACAGATGGAATATGTATTGATAATGG
Organism: Aegilops longissima; assembly: GCA_021605205.1. Classification (NCBI taxonomy): domain Eukaryota; kingdom Viridiplantae; phylum Streptophyta; class Magnoliopsida; order Poales; family Poaceae; genus Aegilops; species Aegilops longissima. Next base: position 457,122,027 of record CM038677.1, read on the forward strand.
ATGGGCATGGCATCTCGACATATATGATGAATAAACTAAGCATATGGCGGTGCAACAAAGTAGAAGAAATGCAATACGACATATGCAAGATACCCGCAATCAATAAAACATTGCCAAATTAGAACAGGCACCTTGATGGGTGAACAGGACAGGCCGTCTACCTTTGACTCCTCGAGGTTAGAATAGTCATTAGGATCATATTCTAAACAAGAATCAACAGGTGGAGAGCGTATGAGTTTCATTGCATCCAGAATGGCACTCAATGCCTTGGTGCCAATTTTGTAAGTCATTGCAGTGTTTAGCTTCAAGAGTGGACTGTTGCTAGTGCGACACAAAGCAGCAACACAGATCATAGTGTAGATATAACGGGAAAACCTTAAACATCACAGTAAAATCAGCAAAGTGGAACTTGCTTGGAATATATGTGCTAGTATTGCGATGCGGCTAGAAAGGCTTCGGATACGGATCTCTTCAAGTGAAGGTGCGGTGCTTCATTAATATCGATGTAACTCTCAAAGGCGACACAGCTCCCGCATTTCCTTGCTATTCTTATAGGATTCAAGTGGGCAGGCCACTACAAATCCTATTCCTATGTTTACAAGATCCTCTGAATCAAAGAGGCTCAAAGTGTCCATCACAACCGACCGTATAGACCTCTACATCGCAAATGTCCTGCTCATCTTGAGTTCAAGGAACATCTTGTACTACTATCATACTCCCTCCGTTCCAAAATATAAGTCTTGGTAGAGATTTCCACTATGGATCACATCTGATGTATCCAGATACATTTTAGAGTGTAGATTCACTCATTTTGCTCCATATGTAGTCCAAGGTGGAATCTATACAAAGACTTGTATTTAGGAACGAGAGAAATACATATTAAAGAAAAACGGAAGAGGAACATGGTAAAGAAGAGCAAGCAGATTTTGGATAATAAAATGTTGGTTCTTGTGTGCACACATGATGAACAGGCGCATTAAGAATGCAACTCCAGCTGTCTCTCGACCATTTCAGGCGGTTGGATGAAGATCCTATGTCTCCTAACCCTTCTTCTTCCTCGTCTCGATTCTTCCCATCTGAGAACACCACACCACGGCCGCCGGCGGACCACCGCCCCCACCGCCTATGTTCCTCCGCCACCCCCCCCCCCCCCCCCCAACCCCCACCAGCGTCGAGTTTTCTTAGTTGAGAGGCCCCACAACCACCCGAGCCCTTGATCGCCGCGAACTCCGTGACTCTGAAAAATCGATGACCCAATTTTGAAATTTAGTCTCTCGTGATTTAACTAGTGTGGAATATAAAGGGAAAACCATAAGCATTGGGAGTATAGTGTTGGCGTGCAATGGCGGATCTGAAGGTGCAAAGCGGACAAAGGCAACCGCAACCAAGACAAGAAATCAGAGTAAGGCGGTGGCGATCTATTTTCTTGCTGCGATAAATAAGTTGAGCGAATCTGAAAGAATACCGCCTCAGTGCGGCGCAGTGTCTGCGATCTGCTGAGAATTTGACGGTGCTGCGGTAGCGATGGCTGTCGGCCGCGTGGAAGCGGATCTAGGAGGGTAGACGGTGGCGGCGGGGTGCGGTGGACAAGACGGTTGTAGGAGCGGCGCCGGCAAGGTGGACGACAGCGGGGATGAAGCGAGAGGACGGGATGCAAGGATCCCGGTCCGAAGCCGTGGATGAGAGAGGTCGATCTCTTTGTTGGGGAACGTAGCAGAAATTCAAAATTTTCTACGCATCACCAAGATCAATCTATGGAGTAACTAGAAACGAGAGAGAGGGGAGTGCATCTTCATACCCTTGAAGATCGCGATGCGGAAGCGTTGCAAGAACGCGGTCGGTGGAGTCGTTCACTAAGCGATTCAGATCGCGGCCAAATCCGATCTAAGCACCGAACAACGGTGCCTCCGCGTTCAACACACGTACATACCAGGGACGTCTCCTCCTTCTTGATCCAGCAAAGGGGAGAGGAGAAGTGGAGGGAGAGCTCCGGCAGCACGACGGCGTGGTGGTGGAGCTTGCAGTTCTCCGGTAGAGCTTCGCCAAGCACTACTACGGAGGAGGAGGAGGAGGTGTTGGGGAGGGAGAGGGCTGCGCCAGGGGAAGGGTTAAGCTCCCATGCACCTCCCCACTATATATAGGGGTGGAGGGGGCTGTTTTCTTTCCCTCCAAGTCCATTGGGGCGTTGGCAAAGGTGGGAGGAAAGAAATCCCATCATTTCCTTCCCCGCCGATTGTTATCCCCCTTTTTTAGGGATCTTGATCTTATCCCTTTGGGATATGATCTTATTCCTTCTAAGGGGGATCCTGGTGCGCCTTGACCAGGGGTGTGGGGCCTTGCCCCACTACCCACGTTCATGTGGGTCCCCCATGCAAGTGGGCCCCACTCGGAACCTTCTAGAACCTTCCGGTACAATACCGAAAATCCCGAACATTTTCCGGTGGCCAAAATAGGACTTCCACATATAAATCTTTACCTCCGGACCATTCCGGAACTCCTCATGACGTCCGGGATCTCATCCGGACTCGGACAACATTCGTAACTGCACACTAATTCCCATAACAACTCTAGCGTCACCAACCTTAAGTGTGTAGACCCTACGGGTTCAGAATCATGCGAACATGACCGAGACAGCTCTCTGGCCAATAACCAACAGCGGGATCTGGATACCCATGTTGGCTCCCACATGTTCCATGATGATCTCATCGGATGAACCACGATGTCAAGGATTCAAGCAATCCCGTATACAATTCCCTTTGTCAATCGGTACGTTACTTGTCTGAGATTCGATCGTCGGTATCCCAATACCTCGTTCAATCTCGTTACCGGCAACTCAATTTAGTCATTCCGTAATGCATGATCCTATGACTAACTACTTAGTCACATTGAGCTCATTATGATGATGCATTACTGAGTGGGCCCAGAGATACCTCTCCGTCACACGGAGTGACAAATCCCAGTCTCGATTCGTACCAACCCAACAGACACTTTCGGAGATACCCGCGATTGCACCTTTATAGCCACCCGATTCGTTGTGACGTTTGGCACACCTAAAGCATTCCTACGGTATCCGGAGTTGCACAATCTCATGGTCTAAGGAAATGATACTTGACATTAGAAAAGCTTTAGCAAACGAACTACACGATCTTGTGCTATGCTTAGGATTGGGTCTTGTCCATCACATCATTCTCCTAATGATGTGATCCCGTTATCAATGACATCCAATGTCCATGGTCAGGAAACCATAACCATCTATTGATCAACGAGCTAGTCAACTAGAGGCTCACTAGGGACATGTTGTGGTCTATGTATTCATACATGTATTACTGTTTCCAGTTAATACAATTATAGCATGAACAATAGACAATTATCATGAACAAGGAAATACAATAATAGCCATTTTATTATTGCCTCTAGGGCATATTTCCAACAGTCTCCCACTTGCACTAGAGTCAATAATCTAGTTCACATCATTATGTGATTGTAATGAATCCAACACCCATGATGTTTGATCATAGCTCGCTTGTGAGAGAGGTGTACTAGTCAACGGGTCTGAACCTTTCAGATCCGTGTGTGCTTTACAAATCTCTATGTCATCTCCTAGATGCAGCTACCACGCTCTATTTGGAACTATTCCAAATAACTTCTCTACTATATGAATCCGGTCTACTACTCAGAGTCATCTGGATTAGTGTCAAATTTTGCATCGACGTAACCCTTTATGACGAACCCTTTTACCACCTCCATAATCAAGAAAATTCCTTAGTCCACTAGTTACTAAGGTTAAGTTTGACCACTGTCATGTGATCCATTCTGGATCACTCTTGTACCCTATAGTGACTCATGGCAAGGCACACTTGGTCTGATACTCAGCATAGCATACTGTAGAGCCTACGTCTAAAGCATAGGGGGACGACCTTCGTCCTTTCTCTGTTTTTTGCCGTGGTCAGGTCTTGAGTCTTACTCACACCTTATAACACACCCAAGAACTCCTTCTTTGTCGATCTATTTTGAACTCCTTCAAAATCTTGTCACGGTGTGTATTCATTTGAAAGTACTATTAAGCGATTTTGATCTATCCTTATAGATCTTGATGCTCAATGTTCAAGTAGCTTAATCCAGGTTTTCCATTGAAAAACACTTTTCAAATAACCCTATATGCTTTCTAGAAATTCTACATCATTTCCGATCAACAATATGTCAACAACATATACTCATCAGAAATTCTATAGTGCTCCCACTCACTTCTTTGGAAATACAAGTTCCTCATAAACTTTGTATAAACCCAAAATTTTTGATCATCTCATCAAAGCGTATATTCCAACTCCGAGATGCTTACTCCAGTCCTTAGAAGGATTGCTGGAGCTTTGCATACTTGTTAGCATCTTTCAGGATTGTCAAAACCTTCTGGTGTATCACATACAACCTTTCCTCAAGAAAATTGTCGAGGAAACAATGTTTTGACATCCTATCGCAAGATTTCATAAATAATGCGATGCGCTAATATAATTCCAACAGATTCTTAGCATCGCTATGAGTGAGAAAGTCTCATCGCAGTCAACTCCTTGAACTTGTCGAAAAACATCTTAACGACAAGTCGAGCTTTCTTAACGGTGATACTTACCATCATTGTCCGTCTTCCTTTTAAAATCCATCTGTACCCAACAGCCTTACGACCATCAAGTAGTTCTTCCAAAGTCCATACTTTGTTTTCATACATGGATCCTTTCTCAGATTTTATGGCCTCGAGCCATTAAATGAATCCGGGCCCACCATTGCTTCTCCATAGCTCGTAGGTTCATTGTTGTCTAGCAACATGACCTCCAAGACAGGTTTACGTACCACTCTGAAGTAGTACGTATTTTTGTCAACCTAAGAGTTTTTGGTAGTGACTTGATCCGAAGTTTCATGATCAATATCATCAGCTTCCATTTCAATTGGTGTAGGCGCCACAGGAACAACTTCCTGTGCCCTACTATACACTAGTTGAAGTGATGGTTCAATAACCTCATAAAGTCTCCACCATCCTCCCACTCAATTCTTTCAAGGGAAACTTTTCCTCGAGAAAGGACCCGTTTCTGGAAACAATAACTTTTGCTTCCGGATTTGAATTAGGAGGTATACCCAACTATTTTTGGGTGTCCTATGAAGATGCATTTTATCCGCTTTGAGTTCGAGCTTATCAGGCAAAACTTTTTACATAAGCGTCACAGCCCCAAACTTCTAAGAAATGGCAGCTTAGGTTTCTCTAAACCATAGTTCATACGGTGTCATCTCAACGGAATTATGTGGTGCCCTATTTAAAGTGAATGCGGTTGTCTTTAATGCCTAACCCACAAACGATAGTGGTAATTCGATAAGAGACATCATGGTATGCACCATATCCAATAGGGTGCATTTATGATGTTCGGACACACCATCACACTATGATGTTCCAGGAAGTATTAGTCGTGAAACAATTTCCACAATGTCTTAATTGTATACCAAACTCGTAACTCAGATATTTATCTCTATGATCATATCATAGACATTTTATCCTCTTGTCACGATGATCTTCAACTTCACTCTGAAATTACTTGAACCTTTCAATATTTCAGACTTTTGTTTCATCAAGTAAATATACTTAGAATCTACTCAAATCATCTGTGAAGTAAAAGCATAACGATATTCACTGCGTGCCCCAGCACTCATTGGATTGCACACATCAAATGTATTACTTCCAACAAGTTGCTCTTTTCTTCCATCTCACTGAAAACGAGGCCTTTCAGTCATCTTGCCCATGTGGTATGATTTGCATGTCTCAAGTGATTCAAAATCAAGTGAATCCAAACGATCCATCTGTATGGAGTTTCTTCATGCATATATACCAATAGACATGGTTCGCATGTCTCAATCTTTTCAAAACGAGTGAGTCCAAAGATCCATCAACATGGAGCTTTTTCATGCGTTTTATACCAGTATGACTCAAATGGCAGTGCCACAAGTATGCGGTACTATCATTACTATCTTATATCTTTTGGTATGAACATGTGTATAACTACGATCGAGATTCAATAAACCATTCATTTTAGGTGCAAGACCATTGAAGGTATTATTCAAATAAACAGAGTAACCATTATTCTCCTTAAATGAATAATCGTATTGCGATAGACATAATCCAATCATGTCTATGCTCAACGCAAACACCAAATAACAATTATTTAGGTTTAACACCAATCTCGATGGTAGAGGGAGTATGCGATGCTTGATCACATCAAGCTTGGAAACACTTTCAACACATATCATCATTTCACCTTTAGCTAGTCTCTGTTTATTCCACAGCTTTTATTTCGAGTTACTAACACTTAGCAACCGAACCGGTATCTAATACCCTGGTGCTACTAGGAGTACTAGTAAAGTACACATTTAATACAATGTATATCAATATACTTACATCAACCTTGCCGCCTTCTCATCTACCAAGTATCTAGGGTAGTTACGCTTGATGACCGTTCCTCATTACAGAAGCACTTAGTCTCGGTTTTGGGTTCAACCCTGGGTTTCTTCACTAGAGCAACAACTGATTTGCCGTTTCATGAAGTATCCCGTCTTGCCCTTGCCCTTCTTGAAACTAGTGGTTTTACTAACCATCAACAATTGATACTCCTACTCAATTTCTACTTTCGCGGTGTCAAACATCACGAATAGCTTAAGGAATATCATATCTATCCCTGATATGTTATAGTTCATCACGAAGCTCTAGTAGCTTGGTGGCAATGACTTTGGAGAACCATCACTATCTCTTAAGGAAGATTAACTCCCACTCGATTCAAGTGATTGTAGTACTCAGACAATCTGAGCACATGCTCAATGATTGAGCTTTTCTCCCTTAGTTGGCAGGCTTAAGAAACTCGTCCGAGGTCTCATACCTCTTGACATGGGCACGAGCCTGAAATCCCAATTTCAGCCCTTTGAACATCTCATATGTTCCACGACGTTTCAAAATTGTCTTCGGCGCCTCAATTCTAAACCGTTTAACATTACTGAACTATCACGTAGTCATCAAAACGTGTATGTTAGATGTTCACAACATCCACAGACGATGTTCGAGGTTCAGCACACCGAGCGGTGCATTAAGGACATAAGCCTTCTGCGTAGCAATGAGGACAATCCTCAGTATACGGACCTAGTCCGCATAATTGCTACTATCATCTTTCAACTAAATTTTCTCTAGGAAGATATCTAAAACAATAGAACTAAAGCGCAAGTTACGACATAATTTGCAAAGACCTTTTGACTATGTTCATGATAATTAAGTTCATCTAGTTTAATGAACTCCCACTCAGATGGACATCCCTCTAGTCATCTAAGTGATACATGATCTGATTCAACTAGGCCGTGTCCGATCATCATGTGAGACGGACTAGTCATCATTGGTGAACATCTCCATGTTGATCGTATCTACTATACGACTCATGTTCGACCTTTCGGTCTCTTGTGTTCCGAGGCCATGTCTGTACATGCTAGGCTCGTCAAGTCAACCTAAGTGTTTTGCGTGTGTAAATCTGGCTTACACCCTTTGTATGTGAACGTTAGAATCTATCACACCCGATCATCACGTGGTGCTTCAAAACAACGAACTTTACATAGCGGTGCACGCTTAGGGGAACACTTTCTTGAAATTTTAATGAGGGATCATCTTATTTATGCTACCGTTGTTCTAAGCAAATAAGATGTAAACATGACAAACATCACATGCAAATCATAAAGTAACATGATATGGCCAATATCATCTTGCGCCTTTGATCTCCATCTTGAGGCACGACATGATCACCTTCGTCACCGGCATGACACCATGATCTCTATCATCGTGTCTTCATGAAGTTGTCTCGCCAACTATTACTTCTACTACTATGGCTAACGGTTTAGCAATAAAGTAAAGTAATTACATGGCGTTTTCAATGACACGCAGGTCATACAATAAATTAAGACAACTCCTATGGCTCCTGCCGGTTGTCATACTCATCGACATGCAAGTCGTGATTCCTATTACAAGAACATGATCAATCTCATACATCACATATATCATTCATCACATTCTTTTGGCCATATCACATCACATAGCATACCCTGCAAAAACAAGTTAGACGTCCTCTAATTGTTGTTGCATGTTTTACGTGGCTGCTATGGGTTTCTAGCAAGAACGTTTCTTACCTACGAAAAAGCCACAACGGTGATGTGACAATTGCTATTTACCCTTCATAAGGACCCTTTTCATCGAATCCGATCCGACTAAAGTGGGAGAGACTGGCACACGCTAGCCACCTTTATGCAACAAGTGCATGTCAGTCAGTGGAACCTGTCTCACGTAAGCATACGTGTAAGGTCGGTCCGGGCCGCTTCATCCCACGATGCCGCCGAATCAATATAGGACTAGTAACGGTAAGCAAATTGAACAAACCAATGCCCACAACTACTTGTGTTCTACTCGTGCATAGAATCTACGCAATAGACCTAGCTCATGATGCCACTGTTGGGGAACGTAGCAGAAATTCAAAATTTTCTACGCATCACCAAGATCAATCTATGGAGTAACTAGCAACGAGAGAGAGGGAGTGCATCTTCATGCCCTTGAAGATCGCGATGCGGAAGCGTTGCAAGAACGTGGTCGGTGGAGTCGTTCCATAAGCGATTCAGATCGCGGCCGAATCCGATCTAAGCACCGAACAACGGTGCCTCCGTGTTCAACAAACGTACAGCCCGGGGACGTCTCCTCCTTCTTGATCCAGCAAGGGGAGAGGAGAAGTTGAGGGAGAGCTCCGGCAGCACGACAACGTGGTGGTGGAGCTTGCAGTTCTCCGGCAGAGCTTCGCCAAGCACTACTACGGAGGAGGAGGTGTTGGGGAGGGAGAGGGTTGCGCCAGGGGAAGGGTTAAGCTCCCATGCACCTCCCCACTATATATAGGGGTGGAGGGGGCTGGTTTCTTGCCCTCCAAGTCCGTTGGGCCGTTGGCAAAGGTGGGAGGAAAGAAATCCCATCATTTCCTTCCCCACCGATTGTTATCCCCCTTTTTTAGGGATCTTGATCTTATTCCTTCGGGATATGATCTTATTCCTTCTAAGGGGGGATCTTGGTGCGCCTTGACCAGGGGTGTGGGGCCTTGCCCCCACTACCCACGTTCATGTGGGTCCCCCCATGCAGGTGGGCCCCACTCTGGAACCTTCTAGAACCTTCCCGGTACAATATCGAAAAATCCCGAACATTTTCCGGTGGCCAAAATAGGACTTCCCACATATAAATCTTTACCTCCGGACCATTCCGGAACTCCTCGTGACATCCGGGATCTCATCCGGGACTCCGAACAACATTCGGTAACTGCACACTAATTCCCATAACAACTCTAGCGTCACCGAACCTTAAGTGTGTAGACCCTACGGGTTCAGGAATCATGCAGACATGACCGAGACAGCTCTCTGGCCAATAACCAACAGCGGGATCTGGATACCCATGTTGGATCCCACATGTTCCATGATGATCTCATCGGATGAACCACGATGTCAAGGATTCAAGCAATCCTGTATACAATTCCCTTTGTCAATCGGTACGTTACTTGTCCGAGATTCGATCGTCGGTATCCCAATACCTCGTTCAATCTCGTTACCGGCAAGTCAATTTACTCGTTCCGTAATGCATGATCCTATGACTAACTACTTAGTCACATTGAGCTCATTATGATGATGCATTACTGAGTGGGCCCAGAGATACCTCTCCGTCACACGGAGTGACAAATCCCAGTCTCGATTCGTACCAACCCAACAGACACTTTCGGAGATACCCGTAGTGCACCTTTATAGCCACCAAGTTACGTTGTGACGTTTGGCACACCTAAAACATTCCTACGGTATCCGGGAGTTCCACAATATCATGGTCTAAGGAAATGATACTTGACATTAGAAAAGCTTTAGCAAACGAACTACGCGATCTTGTGCTATGCTTAGGATTGGGTCTTGTCCATCACATCATTCTCCTAATGATGTGATCCCGTTATCAATGACATCCAATGTCCATGGTCAGGAAACCATAACCATCTATTGATCAATGAGCTAGTCAACTAGAGGCTCCCTAGGGACATGTTGTGGTCTATGTATTCACACATGTATTACTGTTTCCAGTTAATACAATTATAGCATGAACAATAGAAAATTATCATGAACAAGGAAATACAATAATAGCCATTTTATTATTGCCTCTAGGGCATATTTCCAACAATCTTGTAATGGACGGCGACGTCGGGGTATCAGCTCCGGCATGGTGGAGGAGGACGGCGGTGGATGGGGTGGCGGACGGCGGCGGACGGAGGAGGTGGGGTGGAGAGGTGTTTGGCACCCACGAGTCTGAATGGGGAAAAGGGAGGTAGAGAGGAAGGGGAACCATGTATTCAGTATGCGCTTGTCTCAAATGCGAGAAATTTACAAACTTAGCCCCGTTTCAAATTTCTACTACATCACAAAGAACATTAGTCGGTTGGGGATAGGACGGTAATCTCGCATACAATCAATATTTGCCGACGAGAGTTTGTTTTAGGCGCCCACCGTGTATGAATATGAATAGGGAGGAGTCGATTTGGCCGAGGACACTGTGTTTTGGCGCCCGTGTATGAATCCGGGTGAGAGGCGGTTACGTCATGTTTGGGTAAAATTACAAACCTACCCCTATCGAAACCTATAGAAATCCAGCAGATAGGCTTTGCGTGGCAGGGATAGGCAGTAGTGATTTCCATCTCGCGGATTTTGGTTTCGGGCGGTTACTGTGACTCTCCCCGCTTCGTTCAAATTTTGCAGAGTGCAGGTTTACCGTGCCAACTCAATTCGAATCTCGTTTGTATTCTATTCTCTTTTGGGCGGGATCCATTTTCAATTGGAATTACATTCTATATACATCATTTTTTATATATACTTTCAAAAGCACAACACCATTTATACAAAAATATGGTTTACAAATGGCATGATCTCAGATTCATAAGGTTGTATCCATCAATTTGGATTTTCAAATATTTGAAACCACTTTATGTTGAAATCCAATGTATGCATTCCTCGCTAAGTGTCTCCAATTAATGTGTGTTTCATGCGGGTTTTTTTTACTTCTCAAACATGTATAATGTGTTTCACACACGCAACATATAGTGTAATCCCGTTTAGACATTAATTTCATATAAACCATGCATTGTTTGTAATTGAAGAATCTATGGATCACCAATATTGATAAACTATATAACATTACACGTGTGCCCAAGTTCAAATGAATATGCATGTTTGATACACCAATTTGCGTTATGATATTATCGATGTCGTGATCTCTAGTTTAAATATTTGAATCCCCTTTAATCCAGATATTCGTCTCATATAGCTATCACTCATGCTTATATAGGACTATCTCTCTGGACCTATACGCGTTCATCGTCTCTCAGGTATCTCTCGTGCTACATGTATGTCGACAATGATCTTCTATCTTTGTAACACACTGACGGTACTCTCTCCCTCGACCTTCATCACTCTATCTCTCTCTCTAAGTATATCTCGCTCCCTGCTATGTGTCTCTAACTATGATTCTCCATGTGGAATCTCTTTCTCTCACACAAACACAAAACTTTGTCTCCCGGGGTCTCATTTCTCTCTACTATTCCCATGTGTGCCACTCGCACACCCCTCATACAGAGATGTCTTTCGCTCCTTAGGTATGAGAACCTACGACTCTTCCTCTTCAATATCTCTTTCTCACACACAAACACAAACTCTGTCTCCCAGGGTCTCATATTTCTCCATTGTTCTCTTGTATGTCGCTCACACACCCTCTCTCCCTAGAGATATCTTGCGTTCCCTCAGATGCCTCTCTAGCTATCACTCTCGTTGTGAAATATCTTTCTCTCTCATGAGACACAAAACTCCGTCTCTCTGGATCTCATTTCTCTCTGATATCTGTTTGTATGTGACTCACATGCACCCTCTCTCTATCTCTCTCACACCCACACACATAACCCAGCCTTCTGATCCACTCGACTCCTAACTCTAACGCACACTAGCTAGCATCTTTATCTTTCTATTTATCTGTTTCTCCATCAACCTTCTTTCTCACCCTCACTCTTGATTCCTATCACGCACACTACATATGTTTCTCTCTACATGCAGTCAAGTGCCCTCTCACACACATATATAACTTCACCCTTTGAACCACCCGACGTCATCTCCAACACCCAAACTAGCGGATGTCCCTCTAGCTAGCATCTCCATCTCTGTATCTATCTGTAGTTTCTCCGTCAACATTTCTTTCTCGCACGGAGTCTTGCTTCCTATCACCCACACTATATATGTCTCTCCATACATATGCATTTATAGGTTGGTCTCTTTTGCACAATCGTTGCGCCTCACTCCCTCTGCTCGCCATAGATGCATGCTCCAGCCCACGCCACTATCTCTTAAAGACAAAAACACATGCTCAATTGTCGGGCCTTCTTCTCTGCATTCTCACATGCATGCATATTGTCATACCGATCCGTCCCTCCCATGTCGTTGATCTTATGACTTATGTCTTCTTTCTTTTATCTCGATCATGCGTGCACGCACACACACATCCCACGTATACATGTATACCTCTCACACATGCACGTACAAGGTCTCTATGTCTCCATACATAGTTAATTACCCTCAATCCTAACGCCACATCAAATCGTTCTCCTCTTTTCTGCACATAACTTCCGCTTGGGTGGGTAAAACACACACTCACACTTAACAATCTCCTTCTAGCTACCCCCCCCCCCCCCGCCTCTCACTCTTCCCCTATATCCCCGAAACCAATAAGACCATCCCTTTGTTTAATTCCCGCCTACATGCACCATCGATATATAGTAGTCTTCCTCAGTGTCTCTCGAACAAACACGTTCTCTCGATGTCGACTCCTCTCACGCGCACACACCTTCTCTTCCCTCTCTAAGGGCATTTTCTCTCTCGCACCCCATCGTTGGTGGCCTCTGCCATACACATCACCTCTCTATGATGAAGTCATGCACACTTAAATTACATCCGCCATAGAGGACCCCGCGACACACACACACGCACGCACGCACGCACACACACACACGCACGCACGCACCCCCCACACACACACACACACAGACTCCATCTCTATCTCTCTCTCTCTCACACACACACACATGCACATGCACACCCCCCACACACACACACTAAGACTCCATCTCTCTCTCACACACACACACAAACTAAGACTCCATCTCTCTCTCTCTCTCTCTCTCTCTCACACACACACACCACCCCACACACACACACACTAAGACTCCATCTCACACACACATGCTCCAAAGTGAGCATTTGCTCCTACCACCCTTCATCCAACCTTACCCGTATGATAAACAATCACCTTTATTTACTTGCATAACATGGACAAATTCCACTTTACTTTAGTAGTCAACAAACTTATCATCTGCCCTTATAAAAAAATGAGTTCATGGTGATGGTGTGCCTGCCCTTATAATACGAACCGTATGATCTATATCGAGGATAGAAAGCAAACTATGATAATTTTACAAAAGATATCCGCACCTCTCTCCACATAATTATCTCCCAAACCTCATTGCTCAGCAATTAAAAAGGAATAAATCTGGAACAATCTAGCATGCATGGTGGCGCTGCGCCTCTGGCGCCATCCATCCCCATGCCTCCGCCCACTCAGACCACCACCACCACCACGCTCCACTCCTCCTCGCCTTATCTCTCATCTTTCATTTTTTTGATGACATTCTTGAGATACCAGTTTTCCGATAAAATTCTCGAGATATCATTAGTTTTTACACATGGGATTACTCCTGCATGGGTCAATCACAACAGGTGTTCTGTAAAAAAAATGCATATTGATGTTCCGTGCAATGCACGAGAATCTTGCTTGTAATTATATAACGCAAATCACGAGCAGGAAGTGACATTTTTTTGACACAACCACGTTAACATGGCCACGTAAATCAGTAGCTAAAGTAAATACCATTATACTTATATCCCGATGCAAAAGTTTGAGTACATGTCCGAAGAGTAGAGTCGCACACACGCACTCTGTCTCTCAGAATCTCTCTCACACACACACCAGTTACATGACGCCCACTTAAACAGACACGTATGTTACAATTTGTGCACCCGCAGGTACACGTGATGTTGCGCATTTATTTAAGCCAGAAGGCGAACCCAAACAGTAGCTGCATTCATTCCCCTCTCGCCGCCTCTTCTCTGGTCGCGTCGCCCGGTAGCCATGGGCCGGCCGAAGGTAACAACATACACCATACTCCCACCGAGCGGCGCTTTAATATGGAAATTTTAGTGGTCATGCATGCATCTTTTGTGCTAGCACTCCTATATAAGGGTTGACGGTCGCTTCCAGCAGACGTGCGTGGTGTGGAAGAGGAAGGAGAAGGAAGCGGGCTATTGAGTAACTTTTTACCACAATTTCTTAGGAAGCGAGTGCAATAATTGAGTAGTTTTGCAAACTACGATTACTACACAAACGGTTCAAAACCTATACTCCGATGCCGGTAGCGCTTCCAGCGTGAAATGGTCGATTAATAAGCCTGGGCGTCGATGCCGCATTAATGCCCGGCCAGAGCGGGGCGACCTCTCCTGGCGCCCGACTTTGAAGTGGCGCGACGGCTCCAGCGTCGAGGCGGCCATAGGCCTGTTTGGATCCATGGGTTAGAGTTAGTTTGAGCTAGTTGGGGCTCAAATAGCCCTAAAGTATCCAAGCATGAGGGTTTAAATTGGAGCAAGTTGCACCGAACCCACCAAAAAAAACTATCCCACCCAAGAGGCGCTAACGGGAGATAGTTCTCATTGGGACCACTGAAAAATCACTTTTCTCTCTCCATGAAGTGCATTTATTGTTAATCTAACCTGTCACCCAAACACCTCTTTGGCTACAGATTAGTTCGGGGTTAGTCATGAGTTAGTCTAACCTCTAGCTAAGTTAGAGTATCAAGCAGGAGCGATATAGGACATGCAAGTTGCTCAAAGCATAAAGGCAAATTAAATGCGTGAAAGGATTTTTTTCTTTTGAAAGCGGAATGTGAAAGGAATTTTTTAGAATGCTCTTGGAATGTCGCTAACATGTGATAGTTAATGACCTCAATAGGCGGCGAACGCCAGCCCGCCGCACTTTGATAGAGGCGAGGAGGAGAAGCGTCAGAGGCTCTTGGATTACTAGAGATAGGTGTCATACGAAGCCAAGAAATATGGTGATAGCATGGGTTAGCCATGTACTAGTATGATGTAACTACACTAGGCTGCCGTGTTTCGTACTCTTCCAGTCCACTGTGGAGATGATTGGTTAATTTTATATCGCTGAATAATATTAAATATTATGAGTGCAGACGCTCCACCACGAGGTTCCTTGCTCCTTCTCGGTCATCTGGAATCTATGTTCTTCCACTCTATTTTTTTTACGTGAGCTTTTTTCATCCTTTTGCCAACATGCGAGACATCTAGCATCAAGGTGCACGTGTTATGCAAGGATCGTTCCATCTATATGAAGAACACGTGGGATTGGAACTACGAGACGGACATGTACCCAGGAGTGGATGTACGAACCTGAGTAATGTAGCGCAGTAAGTGAAGTAGAAAGGCACAAATGGTATGAACATGCGTGGCATATAGGGTGTGTTTGGTTGCGTTCTCGTTTCAGCATAGTTTTTCCCTCTTCATGCATGCTCAACTCAACACCCCTCTTCATGCATGCTCTCTTCATGCATGCTTCTAGTGTATTTGTGCTAAACTAGTGTGGATTTGATGCTTAGAGTAGTAACTAGTAGTATTGGTACATGCTCGTACTCAGACACAGACACACACACTAACTACTAGTACTACTACTTCTCACATGTTGGCCGGACGTCGTCGTTCTCCTTCCCGGCTTTGTCGGCGACACCCCACCGTGCTTGGATCTCCGCTGACCTCTCCGCAGCAGCGCGTGCGTCCTTTTCTTTCTTGCAGCGGCGTGCCTCTCTTTTCTTGAGTGCTTTCTGACTTTTCTGCTCCCTCTGTGCGGCTCTGGCCGCCTCTTGCTCTACCGCCTATTCGGCCTTGGCATCTTCAAATTCCTCCCACATAGTTGTGAGGTGCAAGCGGCGATGAACTTCGGCACGGCGGGATGCCATCGCTTCCCTACCATTTTGTGTGCGATCGTGGGCGGAGAGGAACTTCGGCGCGGGGATGCCATCGCTGCCTTACGGTTAGTGTGCGGTGCGGTGGCATGAGCGACGCTTGGTGAGAGCTCTAGGGTGGAGTGGCGGACAACCGTATAGTGCGTTGGTTTGTCAAGAGCTCAAGGACAGAAGACGAAGCAAATTTGGATTCCCCTTCAATCCTGGTCATTTATTACCGAGTAAAATGCATTGGCGGTCATCGAACTTGTCTTGATAGCTCACTTTGATCATTGTTTACGAGATATGGTGATTATACGGTCACTGGCTCAGCGTATAGCTCCGTCTTTGCCTAGTTGACCAGTCAAACAGTCTGCATGCGCTTCATCAGCTCATGTTCTTTATCTATCTACGCGGGCCTACCTGTCAATGGAGAAAGAAATATTGTAAAAACCAAAATTATGCGCATGTGGGGAATCAAACCACGGATTCATCGCTGCAACGCACCCTCGTCCGCCAAATGAAAATGAAATACCTCGCGTCAGACACTCACGCTCACGCTGTCAAAGCATGCTAATGCATGCACGTCGCCCTCTAAATCAAAGTCCTGCTCATAGCGCATAGCATAAGCGGCGAGCCCATCACTGCGCGCCCGGCGGTGCACGACATTCTTGTTTAGATGTTTGATGGAGGCCTACGCGAGCGCCGAGCATGTATTCACCGGCTCAACACCAGCGGTCATACTCGGACCGCCTTGCTCATGTATATCGTCCATCACAACGATAATCTATAAAACAGCCTAAGCTACGAGAGGTACTATGGTAGTATAGTGCGGAGTATGTACTATCATGAGCGACCGATCTTAGTGCCCTTGCACACGAAACCCCTTCCATCCAGCTAGCGCGTGCTTCCGCTGAAAGCGGTCACCGTCTCTCTAGAATGTCAATGCGCATTCACGGACTTAGCTGCGGGTGCAATTGGTGTGTCAGCGACATGCGGGCGGATGCCGTTGGGCCCACATGTCGATAACCCAAACGCATCTGCGGTTAAGTCACTTTGAAAGCAACGTCCGCATTCACGCCCGATGAACCTACTCGGCGCTAGTTGTCCATCCGTCGCCGCTGCTCATTACCATTCGCCCGCTATATTAACAGCCCCAGCTCCTGCCTAGCCAAAGACCCACACTTATTATCCTCCGGTCCCTTCCTACGCTGGCACCACTTCAACCATGGTCTCTGGCGCTCGAAGCTCTCTTGGGCGTCTTGTCGCGAGGAAGCGAGCGAGGACATTAAGCGGCTCCGCTCGGTAGCTCAAAGCTCTCTTGACGTCTTGTCGCGAGGAGCAAACGAAGAGATCGCTGCACCCCCCCCGCCGCCCTCCGCCGCCCACGACCCTGGCCGGCCAGCGGCGTCTTGGCGCAGCAGCAGCGAGGAAGAGTAGTACATTGTAGGTCGCCGCCGCTCTGGTCCGGGAAGGCCACCGCTACTCCACTCAATCGGCGCCAAGCTTGGTGGGGTAAACATCGGCGGCGATTAGCCGCTTGACGGCGGCGGCGGCGGAAATCTTTAGAACCTTGTGCTCGGAGGAGGAGGTTATCGGCGGATGAGGAGGAGGCAAAGGCAATGGCGGCTTTCTCGGGTTCATGGCGGACATGGTGGTCGGCGCCGACGATCGTTTAGATTAGGTTCTGATGGGTTTTAGTATGGTTTGTGCGAAATATGTAATGAATTTCGTCCAGTTTGTAGGAAAAGTTTTCAAAATGTAATGAATTTCATCCGGTTAATTTGGAATTTGCTTTGTTTGCATGAATTTCGTCCAGTTAGTTCATATAGTTGTCGAAAGGTATGCGGGCAGCATCGGATGGCATCCATCAGTGTCCTCGGACAGATGCCGGTGTAAATTTGTGGGCCAGCGCTAGAGATTCCCTAACTATCATGCTATAATCGCTAACAATCCTCCATTATTTGGCAGGGAACAATTATCCCTCGATCAAAATCAGATCCGCGGTGTTTCGCACTCCTCCCGCGTAAGAGTGTAAACTCTTGCTTACATAAAAATGGAGCAAGTGGATGGCACTGTAGCACGTCATATCACTCGAACTAGCCCGCCTAACGAGCAGGAAAGCACCGCCCTCGTCATTTTGTTCTGGATTTCTATCGATCAATCACGCGAAAATGTTATGATTCGCAAGTTCTAAAGGAAAAGGCAGCACACTTACGACTCGTACGCGTCGCAACCCCGATAGTCCGGCTAGCACGCCGCTCACCAGAGGGGAAACGCGTTGTCTTGCAATTTCACTGACATGTGGGACCGTAATTGAATAAATCGTCGATAGCGAAATCTAATCGCTTTCGGCGAGCGTCGGTGAGAAGAGAGAAACGGGGAGGAGAAGAGATCGCCCGCCCGCCAGCGCACGGACTCCAAGAAAAATATGGTGATAATGTGAGGTGGGCCATCTTTGAGTCGGACCGCTTAGAGCCCGCTCTCACCGTCCCGGCCCCTCAAGGCGCCAGACTGCCCGTCGCATGCATGCATAGCAAGTAGTACTCCTTATGTGGAGGAGAGAGGCATTGACAAAGTCAAGGAGTGGGCTCTACAAGAGCCCGTCTCTACGTGCTCCTAGGTATAAAAAATAATTCTAAAAAAAGGCATAAAAAATTGTGTCTTAAAAAAGAAAGGAAAAACATTTGAGAGGAAATAGATAGAGAGAAAATGAGAAAAAGATGTAACCTGGGCATTACATGAGGAAGGAGGGAGTGGTGCACATGCCAAGTTCACTAGGCTGCCGTGTTTCACACTCCTCCGTCGTAACAGTGGAGACAATAGCTTTCATAAAAAATAAACAATGAATACTCGTTGCTCGTCCTCTATATCGGAAAGAATACTTTCATTCGCCAACATGTGGGACATCGACCATCCTGGTCCACCTGCCATGCACAAAATTATCTGGTCTACCCGGTCGTATCGCAGCCCAACCTTTCCCCTTTGTAAGTTGTTGGACGAAGGAACCATCATGACTTCGTTGAATTCCGCTTCTTCAAGAAAACTTATTGTACCCACAATCTGCTACCACCGCGAATCTTTGGGCGGCACTATACCACGTCATATTCTTGAAACCCACTAGGCCAAACTAGTCCGCCTAGGTCATCTATTTTGGAGCGGAGAATGCGTCTACTGCCTTTGCTATGATTTTGTGTTGCATGTTCTCGTACTTTTGCTACGATTTTCCTACCCTATGAACCAAATGAGGCCTGAATGTATATGCGACTATTGTGCGATCGATTGCTAAGCCTACAATTTTAGGAGCTAGGGCTGTTAATCGATCGACGAAGGATAAGTATAAGCGTACCACGAGCTCATCATTAAACGTTTCTCTTATTTGAGTGTTTTGCAAGTACTATAGCTCACCTTGTAGCTAGCCTACTAACACCAAGAATCATCAAACAAGCCCTGCGATATGATAAACAGTTCAAACTTACATCTAAGCATGCCATATATTACATCAAAAGCTGGTGAGCATACATACATTTCCATAACTCGGAGAGGGTTTGCATGATTCATCGCATGATTCCCTATCAAACAAAAGTAGCAAGATCCACCCACACAAGGCGATTGCACTAGCCCTAAGATGGTTTGATAACACGCATCGTTCTAGTAATTAAACACGAGGCAATGCAAACTACCACGAAGGATTAAGCGCGACCAACTATTTCTTTTCATCGATCTCTCGGGCAATGACCACAGCCGCAGACAGCGGCATGGGAATCGATTTACAGGCGATGTCCACAGGGTGACCGCGACATCGGAATCGATCTGCAGGGCGATGTCCACAGGATGGGCGGCGACATCGGAATCAATCTCGGGCGATGCCAGCAGGGCGGGCCCGCGACGCCGGAATCATCAGGGCGTCCGCCAAGCACTGCACAACCCTAACATATTAGCAAGCACATTGCAAATAATCAAAACCACAACTATGGTAATAAGCCATTATTTTTACCTTGTGCAGCTCACGGGGATCTCATCCCTCAGGGGCCATCTCCTCGTCCTCGATGGGGGCCATCACCTTGCCGAGAATCTGCTTCTCAACAGCGACTATCTCCTCAAACTCGGTCTTGAGCCTCACATAGGTGGCAACCCGAGTTCCTAGGGTAGGCACGGTGGGGCCCTTCTTTATTCTTCAACTTTCTTGAGGAGTTAAATGCATAGCGTCCTCAACTCTTTGGCGGTGCTTGTTTCTTGGAGTTCTTTGCCTCCATGGGTTGGCCCGCCAACATGGTCAACTCGTTGGTCGATGCTCGCTTCACGGAGATCGCGGTCTCCAGTGGGTTGTCCATGGCAACTCTTTGCCTAGTGCTCGGGATCCATCAATGAGCTGACAAACAAAAAGCAATCGAAAGGAAACCACAATCGCAATGAAAGCGGGAAAAGAATAGGGATGTGAGAATCGATTGATGCCATAAAAAGAAGATTCTTGGAATGATAATATAGCGGCATAACTGATTCACCCACCTTTCCTTCATCGATCTGTAAGAAAAATGGCGAAGTGAGTAGCACAGGTGAGGTTTTCTTCAAGAAAGGGAAGAAAGGGCTTGAGCAGTGTTCTAGTGAAATGATGGTTGCTTCGTCGATTACAACTTGGAGGCCACCTTACCCTTTGTTGGAAAAGGTGTGGGTTTTGTGATATGATGGGTCATGGCGGCCACACCGGGTGACAGTGAGTCTCGACTATAGCACCTCGCTGTGATTTGGTGGATGTACCTGGGCCGGATGCTTTGAAATGTCCCGCATGTAGATAGGCGGCTAGTCATATAGGAGTGCTCAATATTGTGCACATGACCAAAGCGAGAGAGAAAGCAGAGAACTACGTAATTAATGCATGAGTTTAATTAGGGTAGTTTTGTAAAGTCTGAGATACATTCCTCAATCATAAAATGCCTTGGTTCATGAGATTTGAGCCCTATAAACCGGAAGGGAGAATCTTGCACACAGTGTAGTCTAGTCACTCGTTGAAATCTCTAGAAAGGCAAATACTCCTTTCCGGTTTACAGGGCTATACTGCTCCCTCCGTCTAGGTGTGTAAGTCATCTTACGAAAACCAAATAGTCCCAAAACATTTAGGCGCAGTGCATTAACTTCTACCTTGTTTCTTGTTTCTTGACATATCAACCAATAAGAGATGAGAGGTGTGCATGCTTTTAATGACTTGCAATGGCTTGTTCATTGCATGCAAGGCTATTAATTAGCAAATAAACATTAGTGACCCATTATCGCGTGGACCTATGCAGAATGAGTATCAACCAATGGATAATGGAGTTTAATTGTTAAACAATACTCCCTCCTTCCATCTATATAGGGCCTAATGCGTTTTTTGAGGGTAACTTTGACCAAATATTAGAGCAATAATATATGACATGCAACTTACGCAAAGCACAACGTTAAATATTCTGCAAAGCATAAAGGAGTGTTTGAAAGGAGTTTTTTCAAAGAAAGACCTCGTTGAAGCTGCTTACATATTGAGCATCAAGATCTATAGAGATAGATCAAGGCGGCTTGATAAGTTTTTCAATAAATATATACCTTGTCAAGATTTTGAAGTAGTTCAAAATGGAGCAGTCAAAGAAAAGTTCTTGCTGTGTTGCAAAGGTATGAAATTGAGTAAGACTCAAATCCCGACCACGGCGAAAATAGAAAAGAGAATGAAAGTCATTCCCTATGCCTCGATCATAGGTTCTATAAAGTATGCTATGCTATGTACCGGACCTATTGTATACCTTGCTCTGAATTTGGCAAGGGAGTACAATGGTGATCTAGGAGTAGATCACTTTGGACATTGGTCAAGAACATCCTTAGTGAGGACTAAGGAAATATTTCTCGATTATGGAGGTGTAAAAAGCCCGTCGTAAAGAGTTACATCGATGCAAGCATTTTACACTGATCCGGATGACTCTAAGTCTCAATCTGGATACATATTGAAAGTGGGAGCAATTAGCTAGAGTAGCTCCGTGCGAGCATTGTAGACATAGAATATTTGCAAAATAGATCTGACTCACGAATGTGATGAGACCGTTGACTAAGCTTCTCTCACGAGCAAAACATGATCATACCTTAGTACTCTTTGGGTGTTAATCACATAGCGATGTGAACTAGATTATTGACTCTAGTAAACCCTTTGGGTGTTGGTCACATGACGATGTGAACTATGGGTATTAATCACATACAGATGTGAATATTAGTGTTGAATCACATGATGATGTGAACTAGATTATTGACTCTAGTGCAAGTGGGAGGCTGAAGGAAATATGCCCTAGAGGCAATAATAAAGTTATTATTTATTTCCTTATTTCATGATAAATGTTTATTATTCATGCTAGAATTGTATTAACGGAAACATAATACATGTGTGAATACATAGACAAGCAGATAGTCACTAGTATGCCTCTCTTGGACTAGCTCATTAATCAAAGATGGTTATGTTTCCTAACCATAGACATGTGTTGTCATTTGATTAATGGGATCACCTCATTAGGAGAATGATGTGATTGACATGACCCATTCCGTTAGCTTAGCACTTGATCGTTTAGTATGTTGCTAATGCTTTCTTCATGACTCATACATGTTCACTGTAACTATGAGATTATGCAACTCCGTTTACGGAGGAACACTTTGGGTACTACCAAGCGTCCTGGCGTAATCTGGGTGATTATAAAGGAGTACTACAGGTGTCTCCAAAGGTACTTGTTGGGTTGGCGTATTTGAGATTAGGTTTTGTCACTCCGATTGTCGGAGAGGTATCTCTAGGCCTTCTCGGTGATACACATCACTTAAGCCTTGCAAGCATTACAACTAATGAGTTAGTTGTGAGATGATGTATTACGGACGAGTAAAGAGACTTACGATAGCGAGATTGAACTAGGTATTGGATACCGACGATCGAATCTCGGGTAAGTAACATACCGATGACAAAGGAACAACGTATGTCGTTATGCGGTTTGACCGATAAAGATCTTCGTAGAATATGTAGGAACCAATATGGGCATCCAGGTTCCGCTATTGGTTATTGACCGAGAATAGTTCTAGGTCATGTCTACATAGTTCTCGAACCCGTAGGGTCCATGCAACAAGGTTTCGATGGCGGTTATATTATGAGTTTATGAGTTTTGATGTACGAAGGAGTTGAGTCCGGATGAGATCGGGGACATGACGAGGAGTCTCGAAATGGTCGAGGCGTAAAGATCGATATATTGGACGACTATATTCGGAGTTCGTAAAGGTTCCGAGTGATTGGGTATTTTTGAGTCTTAGGGAGTTACGGGAATACGGGGAAAAGTATTGGGCCTTAATGGGCCTTAGTGGGAAGGAGCCGGGAGGTGGCGCGCCCCTCCCAAGCCCAGTCCGGTGGACAAGGGGTTTGGGCGCAGCCCACCTCTCCTTCCTTCTCCACTTCCCCCTTCCCCTTCTCCTAGTTGGACTAGGAAGAAGGAGTCCTACTCCCGGTGGGAGTAGGACTCCCCTTGGCGCGCCCTCCTCCTAGGCAGCCACCTCCTCCTTGCTCCTTTATATCTGAGGCGGGGGCACCCCATGACACACAAGTTGATCTACGGATCGTTCCTTAGCCGTGTCGGTGCCCCCTCCACCATATTCCACTTGGTCATATCGTCGCGGAGCTTAGGCGAAGCCTGCGCGGGAGAAGTCATATCGTCATGCGAGCTTAAGGCGGCTCTGCGTCGGTGGAGCATCAACATCGTCCTGCGCCGTCGTCTTGTGGAACTCATCCCGACACTTTGCTGGATCGGAGTCCGGGATCGTCATCGAGCTGAGCGTGTGCGAACTTCGGAGGTGCCGTCGTTCGGTGCTTGGATCGGTCGGATCGTGAAGGCGTCGACTACATCAACAGCGTTGTTATAACGCTTCGCTTTCGGTCTCACAGTGCGTGGGCGGACACTCTCCCCTCTCGTTGCTATGCCATCACCATGGTCTTGCGTGTTCGTAGGAAAATTTTTGAAATTACTCGTTCCCCAACAATGGTATCGAGCCTGGTTTTATGCGTTGATGTCATGTGCACGAGTAGAACACAAGTGAGTTGTGGGCGATACAAGTCATCTTGCCTACCAGCATGTCATACTTTGGTTCAGCGGTATTGTGAGATGAAGCGGCCCGGACCGACATTACGTGCGCTTCGCGAGACTGGTTTCACCGCTCCGAGCACTTTCGTTGCTTAAAGGTGACCGGCGGTGTCTGTCTCTCTCACTTTAGTTGAACCGAGTATGACTCGCCCGGTCCTTGAGAAGGTTAAAGCGGAGTCTATTTGACAAACTATCGTTGTGGTTTTGATGCGTAGGTAAACGGTTCTTGCTCAGCCCGTAGCAGCCACGTAAAACTTGCAACAACAAAGTAGAGGGCGTCTAACTTGTTTTTGCGGGGCATGTTGTGATGTGATATGGTCAAGGCGTGATGCTATATTTTATTGTATGAGATGATCATGTTTTGTAACGAGTTATCGGCAATGGCGAGAGCCATATGGTTGTCGCTTTATTGTATGAAATGCAAGCGCCATGTAATTGCTTTACTTTATCACTAAGGAGTAGCGATAGTCGTAGAAGCAATAGTTGGCGAGGCGACAACGATGCTACGATGGAGATCAAGGTGTCGGCGCGGTGGCGATGGTGATCATGGCGGTGCTTGGCGATGGAATCACAAGCACAAGATGATGATGACCATATCATATCACTTATATTGATTGCATGTGATGTTTATCCTTTATGCATCTTATCTTGCTTTGATTGGCGGTAGCATTATAAGATGATCTCTCACTAAAATTATCAAGATGTGTTCTCCACGAGTATGCACCGTTGCCAAAGTTCGTAGTACCCGGACACCACGTGATGATCGGGTGTGATAAGTTCTCGTCCATCTACAACGGTGCAAAACAGTTGCACACGCGAATACTCGAGTTAAACTTGGCGAGCCTAGCATATAACAGATATGGCCTCGGAACACGGAGACCGAAAGGTCGGCGTGAATCATATAGTAGATATGATCAACATAGTGATGTTCACCATTGAAACTACTCCATCTCACGTGATGATCGGACATGGTTTAGTTGATTTGGATCACGTGATCACTTAGATGACTAGAGAGATGTCTCTAAGTGGGAGTTTTTAATATGATTAATTAAACTTTAATTTATCATGAACTTAGTCTGGTAGTATTTTGCAAATTATGTTGTAGATCAATAGCTCGCGTTGTTGCTTCCCTATGTTTTTATATGTGTTCCTAGAAAATTGTATTGAAAGATGTTAGTAGCAATGATGCGGATTGGATCCGTGATCGAGGTTTATCCTCATTGCTTGTCTGAAAGAATTATGTCCTTAATGCACGCTAGGTAGCGGACCTATTGCGAGGAGCGGATCTGAGGCGTTATGAGCGTTTGGCTAGCTCAATATGAGCGAATCTGAGGCGTTATGAGCGTTTGGCTAGCTCAATATGATGACTACTTGATAGTTTAGTGCACCATGCTTAGCGGCTTAGAATCGGGACTTCAAAGGCGTTTTGAGCGTCATGGACCATATGGGATGTTCCAGGAATTGAAGTTAATATTTCAAGCAAATACCGAGTTGAGAGATATGAAGTCTCCAACAAGTTCTATAGCTAAAAGATGGAGAGAATCGCTCAACTAGTGAGCATGTGCTCAGATTATGCGAGTACTTCAATCGCTTGAATCAAGTGGGAGTTAATCTTCGAGATAAGATAGTGATTGACAGAATTCTCTAATCACCATCACTAAGTTAGTAGAACTTCGTGATGAACTATAATATGCAAGGGATGACGAAAAAGATTCTCGAGCTCTTGGCGATGCTAAAATCGGCGAAGGTAGAAATCAAGAAAAACATCAAGTGTTGATGGTTGACAAGACCACTAGTCTCAAGGAAAATGGCAAAGGGAAGAAGGGAACTTCAAAAGGAACGGCAAGCAAGTTGCTGCTCGGTGAAGAAGCCCAAGTCTAGACCTAAGCACGAGGCCGAGTACTTTTGCTGCAATGGAACTGGTCCTGGAAGCGGAACTACCCTGGATATTTGGTGGATAAGAAGGATGGCAAAGTGAACAAGGTTATATTTGATATCAGAGTTATTGATGTGTGCCTTACTAGTGTTTATAGTAGCCCACAGTATTTGATACTCGTTAGGTTGCTAAGATTAGTAACTTCGAAGCAGGAGTTCTGAGAATAAGCAGAGACTAGTTGAAGGGAAGTGACGATGAGTGTTGGAAGTAGTTCCAAGATTGATATGATCATCATCGCACACTCCCTATACTTTCGGGATTAGTGTGGAACCTAAATAAGTGTTATTTGGCGTTGAGCATAAATATGATTTGATCATGTTTATTGCAATCTGTTATTCATTTAAGTAAGAGAATAAATTGTTGTTACATTTACATGAATAAAACCTTATATGGTTACACACTCAATGAAAATAGTTCATTGGATCTCGATCATAGTGATACACATATTCATAATATTGATGCCAAAAATGCAAAGTTAATAATGATAGTGCAACCTATTTGTGCACTTGCCGTTTGGGTCATATCGGTGTAAAGCGCATGAAGAAACTCCATCTTGATGGGTTTTGGAATCACTTGATTATGAATCATTTGATACTTGCGAACCGTGCCTTTTGGGCAAGATGACTAAAACTCCGTTGTTGGAACAATGGAGCGAGATCTTGACTTATTGGAAATAATACATACCGATGTATGCGATCCAATGAGTGTTGATGCTCGTGGCAAGTATCGTTATTTTCGACCTTCACAAGATGATTTGAGCAGATATGGGTATATCTTCTTGATGAAACATAAGTCTGAAATAGTTGAAAGGTTCAAAGAATTTCAGAGTGAAGTGGAAAATCATCGTAACAAGAAAATAAAGTTTCTGCGATCGATCATGGAGATGAATATTTGAGTTCTGAGTTTGGTCTTCAATTAAAACAATGTGGAATAGTTTCACAGCTCACGCCACACGGAACACCACAACGTTATGGTGTGTCGAGCGTCGTAACCGTACTTTATTTTGATATGGTGCGATCTATGATGTCTCTTACGAGATATAGTTTTGGGGTTATGCATTAGAGATAGCTGCATTCACATTAAAGGGCACCATCTAAATCCGTTGAGGCGACACCGTATGAACTATGGTTTAACGATAAACCTAAGTCATCGTTTCTTAAAAGTTTGGAGTTGTGATGCTTATGTGAAAAGTTTTCACGATAAGCTCGAACCCAAATCGAGAAGTCTTCATAGAATACCCAAAGGTAACTATTGGGTACACCTTCTATCACAGATCCGAAGGCAAGTTTTTCGTTGCTAAGATGGATCCTTTCTAGAAGAAGTTTCTCTCGAAAGAAGTGAGTGGGAGGAAAGTAGAACTTGATGAGGTAATTGTACCTTCTCCCTTATTGGAAAGTAGTTCATCACGAAATCAGTTTGGTGATTCCTACACCAATTAGTAAGGAAGTTAATGATGATGATCATGAAACTTGAGATCAAGTTGCTACCAAACCTCGTGGGTCTTCGAGTGAGATCCGCACAGTGATACGGTAATCATGTTACGGAAGTCATGTTACTAGACCATGATGAACCTACGAACTATGAGGAAGCGATGATGAGCCCAGATTCAGCGAAATGGCTTGAGGCCATAAAATCGAGATAGGATCCATGTATGAGAACAAAGTATGGACTTTGATTGACTTGCTCGATGATCGACAAGCCATGTAGATAAATGGATCTTCAAGAGGAAGGCGGACAGCGATAGTGGTGTTACTATCTACAAAGCTCGACTTGTCACAAAAGGTTTTCGACAAGTTCAAGGTGTTGACTACAATGAGACTTTCTCAAGCTGTAGCGATGCTTAAGTCTGTCCGAATCATGTTAGCAATTACCACATTTTATGAAATCTGGCAAATGGATGTCAAAACTACATTCTTTAATGGATTTATTAAAGAAGAGTTGTATATGATGCAACCGAAGGTTTTGTCAATCCTAAAGGTGCTAACAAAATGTGCAAGCTCCAATGATCCATCAATGGACTGGTGCAAGCATCTCGGAGTTGGAATATCGCTTTTGATGTGTTGATCAAAGCATATGATTTTATCTGAGACTTTTGGAAAGCTGTATTTACAAGAAAGTGAGTGGGAGCACTACAGCCTTTGTGATAAGTATATGTGATTGACATATTGTTGATCGGAAATAATGTAGAATTATTCTGCAAAGCATAAAGGAGTGTTTGAAAGGAGTTTTTCAAAGAAAGACCTCGTTGAAGCTGCTTACATATTGAGCATCAAGATCTATAGAGATAGATCAAGGCGCTTGATAAGTTTTTCAATAAATATATACCTTGTCAAGATTTTGAAGTAGTTCAAAATGGAGCAGTCAAAGAAAAGTTCTTGCACTGTGTTGCAAAGGTGTGAAATTGAGTAAGACTCAAATCCCGACCACGGCAGAAAATAGAAAAGAGAATGAAAGTCATTCCCTATGCCTCGATCATAGGTTCTATAAAGTATGCTATGCTATGTACCGGACCTATTGTATACCTTGCTCTGAATTTGGCAAGGGGTACAATGGTGATCTAGGAGTAGATCCTGGACATTGGTCAAGAACATCCTTAGTGAGGACTAAGGAAATATTTCTCGATTATGGAGGTGTAAAAAGCCCGTCGTAAAGAGTTACATCGATGCAAGCATTTTACACTGATCCGGATGACTCTAAGTCTCAATCTGGATACATATTGAAAGTGGGAGCAATTAGCTAGAGTAGCTCCGTGCGAGCATTGTAGACATAGAATATTTGCAAAATAGATACGGCTCTGAATGTGATGAGACCCGTTGACTAAGCTTCTCTCACGAGCAAAACATGATCATACCTTAGTACTCTTTGGGTGTTAATCACATAGCGATGTGAACTAGATTATTGACTCTAGTAAACCCTTTGGGTGTTGGTCACATGACGATGTGAACTATGGGTATTAATCACATACGAGATGTGAATATTAGTGTTGAATCACATGATGATGTGAACTAGATTATTGACTCTAGTGCAAGTGGGAGACTAAAGGAAATATGCCCTAGAGGCAATAATAAAGTTATTATTTATTTCCTTATTTCATGATAAATGTTTATTATTCATGCTAGAATTGTATTAACCGAAAACATAATACATGTGTGAATACATAGACAAGCAGATAGTCACTAGTATGCCTCTCTTGGACTAGCTCATTAATCAAAGATGGTTATGTTTCCTAACCATAGACATGTGTTGTCATTTGATTAATGGGATCACCTCATTAGAAGAATGATGTGATTGACATGACCCATTCCGTTAGCTTAGCACTTGATCGTTTAGTATGTTGCTAATGCTTTCTTCATGACTCATACATGTTCACGTAACTATGAGATTATGCAACTCCGTTTACGGAGGAACACTTTGGGTACTACCAAGCGTCCTGGCAACGCTGGGTGATTATAAAGGAGTACTACAGGTGTCTCCAAAGGTACTTGTTGGGTTGGCGTATTTGAGATTAGGTTTTGTCCTCCGATTGTGGGAGAGGTATCTCTAGGCCTTCTCGGTGATACACATCACTTAAGCCTTGCAAGCATTACAACTAATGAGTTAGTTGTGAGATGATGTATTACGGAGCGAGTAAAGAGACTTACGTAGCGAGATTGAACTAGGTATTGGATACCGACGATCGAATCTCGGGTAAGTAACATACCGATGACAAAGGAACAACGTATGTCGTTATGCGGTTTGACCGATAAAGATCTTCGTAGAATATGTAGGAACCAATATGGGCATCCAGGTTCCGCTATTGGTTATTGACGAGAATAGTTCTAGGTCATGTCTACATAGTTCTCGAACCCGTAGGGTCCGCACGCAACAAGTTTTGATGTGCAGTTATATTATGAGTTTATGAGTTTTGATGTACGAAGGAGTTGAGTCCGGATGAGATCGGGGACATGACGAGGAGTCTCGAAATGGTCGAGGCGTAAAGATCGATATATTGGACGACTATATTCGAGTTCGGAAAGGTTCGAGTGATTGGGTATTTTTCGAGTCTGGGGAGTTACGGGAATACGGGGAAAAGTATTGGGCCTTAATGGGCCTTAGTGGGAAGGAGCCGGGGAGGTGGCGCGCCCCTCCCAAGCCCAGTCCGGGTGGACAAGGGGTTTGGGCGCAGCCCACCTCTCCTTCCTTCTCCACTTCCCCTTTCCCCTTCTCCTAGTTGGACTAGGAAGAAGGAGTCCTACTCCGGTGGGAGTAGGACTCCCCTTGGCGCGCCTCCTCCTGGGCCGCCACCTCCTCCCTTGCTCCTTTATATCTCAGGCGCAGGGGCACCCCATGACACACAAGTTGATCTCGGATCGTTCCTTAGCCGTGTCGGTGCCCCCTCCACCATATTCCACTTGGTCATATCGTCGCGGAGCTTAGGCGAAGCCTGCGCGGAGAAGTCATATCGTCGCGGAGCTTAGGCGAAGCTTCTGCGTCGGTGGAGCATCAACATCGTCCTGCCGCCGTCGTCTTGTGGAACTCATCCCGACACTTTGCTGGATCGGTCAGGGGATCGTCATCGAGCTGAGCGTGTGCGAGAACTTCGGAGGTGCCGTCGTTCGGTGCTTGGATCGGTCGGATCGTGAAGGCGTCGACTACATCAACAGCGTTGTTATAACGCTTCGCTTTCGGTCTCACAGTGCGTGGGCGGACACTCTCCCCTCTCGTTGCTATGCCATCACCATGGTCTTGCGTGTTCGTAGGAAATTTTTGAAATTACTCGTTCCCCAACAACAATTTGGGACCCACCGGTTGTATCTTCGCCGGAAGGAAGTGCCTCCTTGTTTTGCGAAAAAAATATTCATCCGTTGACAGTGGGACCCGTCGATTTGGTGGCCCACTCGTGGGCCTACTAAGCGGGCGTGTACGCAAGGACTAAGCGGGCGATATGCGCGCGGCTTTGTCAACAATCAACAAATGATTCTAGCAGCTGGACCGTTGGATGTTAATCCAACAGCCGTGCTCCTTCTTCAACCTCTGTTCTTGCTCCCACATCTCCGTGGGCGGCTGCCGTGGCTGTCTTGCCGCGCACCGACCAGATGAAGTTTCCCACTCCTCTCCATCTGCGACTCCATTGCACCGTCTTCCCCATCTCCGGGTCATTCCAGTCTAGGTGCGCTCGGCACGGTGTGGTCAATGTGGTCAACAATCGAGAGTCATCGGAAGATGGTATGTCGTGAAGGCGGCGGTGGGGGCGCTGCACCCATGGGCGCATGCATGCAGCGGAGCGGTGAGGTCAGCGTGGTCAGGCGACTTCCATCAGTATCTTTGTCGTGAGAGGCTAACAATGGGGGCGCACAAGCCCATGGACTCATGCATGCAGCGAAACACGGCGAGGTCAATGTGGTCAAGGCGACTTCCATCGGAAGTATACTATCGTAGAGAGTCTCGGTGGGTCCACGGCGCGACAAGTAAGTGCCTCCTTATTACGCGGAAAATAATGATTCCTCAAGCGGCGGCGAGGACCCTTGGGCGGGCCACCATATTTTGCGAAAAACGTTTGCCCACGACTGCTGGGACCCACCCGACCAGACCGTCGTATTTCACAAAAAACGGTCCCCATTGTCATTCGGACCCACCGGAAGTGCCTCCTTATTACGCACAAAAAATGAATACTCCCCGGCTAGCTGGGACCCACCTTGGTGGGAGGCTGACTTAATGGGCCTACTAAGTTGATGGGGGCGAAGGGCTTTGTCAACTTAGTCAATATGAATGATTCTAGCTCGGTGTGATCGATGTCCATCCAGCGGCCGTAGTGCTTCTTCAACCTCTGGTCTTCTTGCTCCGGCCGCCCAAAGCGGCGCCGGTCGTGTCGCATGCTCCTGCCTCCCGTGGTCGGTTGTGCTAATTTCGGGTAACTTTCCATTATCTTTCTTTGGTTGAGTGGCATGTACTTTCATGGCGCCGTTTTCAATTATGAAGCATGGCTAAGTGATCCCTGGAGCCTCACTTTGCCCCTATTATTCCAGTGGCTGGCGAGCCTGCGGCGGCAGCCTCACACCGCAGAACCGGTGAACCCTCGTACTCCTCTCCGCGGGCTTCCACTACCGCGTCTTCCCGGCTCCGCGCCGTCCCCTTCCTAGGCCTCGTCGTGCGTCCACCACCGTGGTGCTCTCCATGGCGTGGTCAGCGTGGTCGAGGCGACTTCCATCGGAAGAAGTCTTGTCGTGGAGAGGTGACAGTGGGTCCACACCACAACCAGATTTTTGTGATTTGCCAAGTAAGTCGCTTTGTCGGGCCTGTTGGGCTGCAAATCTTTCAAGGCGAGGAGAGCTTTCATTAATTGGCGAAAATAGCCCATCGATAATGAGAAATGGGTTGTACATTTTAAAACACATCAAGCGGCAATTAGTTTCAAATATCTTTTTTTTTATTTTGAGATTTTAAATTACATTTATTTTTATGCGTGGAGAATTTGTTGGATTTTATATTGATATACATTTATTTTTAAAATCAGTTTGAATGTGAGTGAAATTTCAGGATTAAAAACAGTTTGGACTGCACCGAAATATGCAAAATTTCATATAATTTTTTAACCGTGGCCACAATATGGGCTGTAATGCTAACAAAAGAATATGGGCTCAAAAAACCTTATTAATTAGCAAATGGGCTGTAAATTATTAGAAATAATGGCGGATGGGCTGTATCTTTGTTTTCCACAGTTTGAGGCTTTCCTAAAAAAGGTTGGCCTTTAAGTAGTGATTGTTGGATGGCTATCCAGCGGCCGTCGTCTTCTTCAATCTCTGCTCTTCTGCTCCGGCCGCTCAAACAAGCGCCGGCGAGACTGCTGCTCCCTCCTCCCATGATCGGCTCTGCTGCCATGAGCCTCACCGCCCACGTACTCCCATCGATGGCCTAGCCATCCCTCTACTCACCCACACCTCTTGTTATTCTCCGGCGGCGGCAGACGAACGATAAACCCTTGTCTGATCGTACTCCCCTCCGCGTGGGAAACAAGCTGCGAATCTTCCCTGCCTCCGTGTCGTTCCCTTCCTAGGCCTCGCCGTCGTCCACCGCCTGGTGCTCTCGGCGCGGCTTTGGTCAGCGTGGTCAGCGACCGACATGCATCTGAAGTGGGTATGCGTGGAGAGGCCGACAGCTGGGTCCACGACATACGCATGAAATGCCTCATTATTACAGCGCAAAATAATGATTCCTCCACGACATCGAGACCCATCGAAAGGGCCTCTGTATTTCACAAAAAAACGTTACCGCCGCTGACAGCTCGGACCCACCAGCCATATCTTCGCACGCAAGGAAGTGCCTCCTTATTACACAAAAAAATGAATACTCCCCTTGTTAGCTGGGACCCAGTATAGTGGTAGGCTGACTTGTGGGCCTACTAAGTTGACGGGGACGGAGGGCTTTGTCAACTTAGTCAATATGCACGATTCTAGCTCCAGTGACCGTACGATGTCCATCCAATGGCCGTAGTGCTTCTTCAACCTCTGGTCTTCTTGCTCCAGCCACCCAAACCAGCGTCGGTCGTGCCTCGTGCTCCTACCTCCCGTGGCCGGCTGCGATGCGGCGGAGGCCTCACCGCCCCCTATTACTCCCACCGCTGGCCAGGCCATCCCTCTACTCACCCACAACCCCTGTTATTCTGCGGCGACGGCAGCCTCACACCGCAGTGAACCAGTGAACCCTCGTACTCCTCTACCCGTGGGCATCCACTGCCGCGTCTTCCTCGGCTCTGCGTCGTCCCCTTCCTAGGCCTCGCCGTCGTCCACCGCCCTGGTGCTCTCGGCGCTTGGCGTGGTCAGCGTGTTCAAGGCGGCTTCCATCGGACATGGGTATGCGTGGAGAGGCGACAGTGGGTCCTGACGCGCTGACAAGGAAGTGCCTCCTTATTACGTGCAAAATAATTATTCCTCCACGGCGGGAGGGACCTGCGGACGGGCCACCGTGTTCGCGAAATAACGTTTGCCCACATTGCTGGGACCCACCAGCTACATCTTCGCACGCAAGGAAGTGCGTCGGGCAAAAAAAAAGATTCGCCCCACATTGCTGGGACCCACCAGCTACATCTTGCGAGCAAGGAAGTGCGGACGGTCGGGACCCACCTGGTGAAGCGTACATATCGTTGTCATTCAGTCGTGACGATATGCGTACATATATCTTGGTGGATGTAGGCGTGCGTGTCGTAGTAAGCGTCGTGTCATAGTAAGCGCGCCGCGTAGCATGTACAAAATGCGTACATCGGCGGTGCAAGAAAAAAATCTGACCACATATGTGTACATCTGGCGGGGTCTCGAGCGCCTACTCGCGCATCGTCGACCAGGGCTCGTGTACATGGTTGGGTCGGGCGGAGAAACAGCGTCGTCGTCATGTTCATGGGAGGCAGCGGAATGCGTCGTGTTCATGGGAGAGCAGCGGAATGCGTCGTGTTCGCCGGGAGCAGCAGGCAGCGTGGAGTCGTGTTCGCCGGGAGGCTCGGGCCAGAGCAGGCGATGGAAGCGAGGCTGGCGTACCGCTGGCGGAGAAGCGGACCTCCCGTTGAGCAGGGTCTTCTGTTGATCGGGAGGGTGTGGCGTCCGCAAAAGCGGAGAAGCGGACCTCCCTACGGTGAAGCAGGGGTCTGTTGATCGGGAGGGTGTGGAGTACCGCAAAAGCAGATGAAGCGGACCTCCTACGGTCAGCAGGGGTCTGTTGATTGGGAGGGTGTGGCATACCGCCAAAGCAGACAAAGCGAACCTCCTACGGTCGAAGCAGGGGTCTGTTCGCCGGGAGGGTGTGGCGTGCAGCAGGACTCCACGGGATATTGTTCATCTCCACCGTCGACCTCCTCCAGCCTCCACGGGCTACCGTCGACCTCCTCCAGCCTCCACGGGCTCCTGCTCATCCAGCCTCCACTGCGGGCTACTCCACCGGCTACTGTTCAACCACCCCTCCACCGTGTACTGTCCATCCAGCCCTACACACCACGGGGTCCTATTCAACCACCCCTCCACGGGCACCCCTCCACCGTCTACTGTTCATCCAGCCCTCCACCACACCACGGGTCTGTTCATCCAGAAAGCAGCGCCACCGCTCCTTATTCATCAACCCCCCGCCCGCAACACTCACTTTGTTCATCCAATCGATCGGCTTGATTATGCGATGGCGAAGAATCGCTTCGATCGGGTTGATTAACGACCATCGATCAATCGCTCTGGTTCGATGTAGCGTAGCTGCGGTGCAATCGCTTTCGGGTTCGATTAGAGCCCAACACCTCGCTCGGGTTGATTAGAGCCAACACCTCGCACACGCGTGCGTCGTGTCTGAAGAAAGCAGCGCATCGCTCGGCCCCGACCTCCCACCGTGTAAAGAACTCCCGAAATTTTCCTCCCCTCGCTTCTACCACGGTTTTTCCGTCATGGGCAGCCCAAAGAATGTCATGCAGCTCGTCTCCGGCCCGCCGGGGCGAAAATCCCATTTTCTGTCATGATTTTTTGTCATAAGTAAGGCCCACCACATCTATGATGATCTAGGGTTTTGTCACAATTATTGTCATAGAAGTGTCATATGTATGACAGAAAAAAATTTCGTTCGGCCCAAAATGTCACGAATGTGTCTTTTTTTGTAGTGTTGACATGCTTATTTACAACCAGATAATTATCAAATGCCTAGCCATCATTATAGATTTTGTTGTTGTGCATGAGTGATGTAGGTTAATTGGAGGTCGTACATGGTACTTAGGCAGTTCCCTTTGAGCAATATGTGCCTTCGTGACCAACATCTTTGGAGTGTGCATTTCCCCATGATATTCTTTTTGTGGTTGAGTGGCATCTTCCACATCGTGTTTCGAAGCAATTTGGAGTACAACAACGCACCCCACCGGATTATGTTGAGACAAGTGTGGTGCTACATAGGTGAGAGTTTCTTGTACCATATCTTGATCAATGTGTACCATGGAAAAATGAAATTGATACCAATACTTCTCATGCTTTGTAGGACGAGCCGACAAAACAACAAGAATATCACTAATTGGGAGGATCACCATCTTATGTGGGTGGACATGTGGAATTCTCAGAGGAATGCCCGAGTTGAAGATGATCACACACCTGACAACGATGAGGGGGCATATTTAAGGCATTTGGGTGGCCGCCAAAAGTCTGAGAGTTATCCTTAAGGGTGCTTGGACTCGTGTCGATTGCTTGGAAGTAATGCCAAGTGAGGCTGTTGATGGTGCATTCAACAACTCTATTAGGGAGACCATTGGAGCGCACCTAGATTATGGCCCTCTGCATGACCGAGTGGTATGTCTTTATCTCTCTTTTTTGAACATGTGTCATTTCTTTGTGAGTGGTGTGTCACTTATGTTTTATTCAGGGCACGAAGCTATGAAGATGTATCAATGATAGTAATGTGGTGCTTGGCCACGCTTTTGTCTGAAAGCAGACGTTCTCGTTAGCGATACTCTCTGAGTTAGAGGCCTTCTTAATATGAACATGTGCTTTATATCTTGTGAACTATTTTTGCATATTTACATGTCAATGTCTTTGCCTCTGCAGAAGGTTGTGAATTGTTGCTGAACACTAGCCGCTTTACTCTCTTGCCATGGCGGTTCATCCACGGATGTGTGTGCACGTGCTCAGTATAGAATGGACGTGCTTTCTTTTGCTCGTCCATCTTCGATCCAAGCTCATGCTTCTTCCGCTCGTCCATCTTCTCGATGAGCAGGTGCTTCTTCGAGCCGAGCACGGATTGATGAACAGGAAGATGAAGAGGAGGAGACAGACGACGATGCGGATCCGAACTATGTGGAGCTTGGGGCTTCGCAGATGGAAGATAATCCACAGCTAACTCAACCTTCTCAGCCTTCTAAAGAAGCACGTCGAGTTAGCTCGAGAACCATCCGACGTCCTGGATGGCAGAACACTCCAGAGGGCTACGTCAACAGGGGGAAGTTGGCTGCAAAAGAGGGAAGAAGTGAAGTGATGACTGATGCTTTATATCATGTGAACTAGAAATGTAGTTAGCGTTTTAGATGGAGCGAACTTGTTAGTTCTATATCTGGTGAACTTGTTATGTTTTATGTCTGATGGACTTGTTAGTTCTATGTCACCAAGACATGTTAATTATTATGTCAGCTGGATCATGTTAAGTTCGTTGTGAAAATATGTATCATTGCTATCTGTTGCTGTACTTGGCATTTATATTGTGAAAATTTGGACCTTTGCTACCTATGATGGAATGGGCAGCAGGGTTTGCTGTGATCTGCATAACAGGGTAGAAACGCCATTGGCTTTGGCGTTTGTAAGTAGCTTGGAAACGCCAAATGTGGCCGACGTTGCCAGTGCACACTACAACGTTTCATGGAAAAGTCCCAGGCATCTACTGTCTTAAAGGAACGCCAGGCCACATTGAACGTTTTGATGTAGGTCAGAAACGCCAGGGGCATTAGCGTTGCCAGTGCACACTACAACGTTTCATGGACAAGTCCCAGGCAACTACTGTCTTAAAGGAACGCCAGGCCACATTGAATGTTTTGATGTAGGTCAGAAACGCCAGGGGCATTGGCGTTGCCAGTGCACACTACAACATTTCATGGACAAGTCCCACGCAACTACTGTCTTAAAGGAACGCCAGGCTACATTGAACGTTTTCGTGTAGGTCAGAAACGCCAGGGGCTTTAGCATTGCGAACCTTTATAAAACGCTGTTAGGTTTGGTGTTGGAGTCAGAATAGTATGTCAAAAGCAAACTTCCAATCACATTTTGTGATACGCATGGTTCACCACATAAAGGAGTCCAAAGCAATTGTGAAATCACATAGTTCACCACATAAAGTAGTACACATAGAGGAGTCCAAAGCAATTGTGAAATCACATAGTTCACCACATAAAGGAGTACACATAGAGGAGTCCAAAGCAATTTAGAGTACACATAGTTCACCACATAAAGGAGTCTAGGCAACAAGAAGGTTTAAGATGAAATGCACACAAAGGAGTGCATGGCACAGTTCACAACATTGCTCTATTGTGTAGAGCAAGGCCCCGTTCCCTTCTTCTTCTTCCTCCTCCTCCCTTTTCCTTATGCGGTGAGCCTCCTTAACCACCCTCTCCATGAATATCTTGTTCTCTCTCTCTCTTTATTTTCAACTTCGAATGCCCAAAGCTTCAAGGTTCTTTCTTGAAAATCCTTGAGACGCTTCTTCTGTGCCTCCTCACATTTCATCTTCAATGCACGCTCCCTAGCGCGACACTCATAATCTGCTCTCTCTCATTCCTTCCTCTTCTCTTCGAGCTCCTCTTCCTTCTTCTTCTTTAGTGCGGTTGCATCCTCCTCTCTTAGCTTCTTCGCAGCCTTCTCCCACCACCCCGCCATCTCACATTCGCCATCCTCAACCCCCTTCATTGTTGCCTTGTTGGGTTGAGAAGCCGCCATATCTATGAAAAATTGCAAGACATTAGTTAGTAAGGACAAAATAACATGAAAATAATATTGGAAGACATGAAAATAATTATGAAATGTAGCCACGTACGGAAATGGTCCATCTAGGTATCCAAACATTCCTCTAGCATTACCACGGCCTCTACCCATGAAACCTCCTCCACCACCACCCGAACCTCTACCCCTACCACGAGCACCATCACCGGTAACTCGTCCTCTACCACGGCCACCCTTGGATCCTCGGACACCACCGGAACCTCGGCCTCCACCAAGTCCACCACCGGAACCTCGACCACCACCAAGTCCACCACTGGAACCTCGGCCACCACCAAGTCCACCACCGGAACCTCGACCACCCTCAAGTCCATCATCGGAATCTCGGCCACTACCAAGTCCATCACCGGAACCTCGACCACCACCAAGTCCATCACCGGAACCTCGGCCACCACTTGAAGAAGCATTGTGCCCTTTTGAAGTTTTGTTTGTTTTGCAAGTCCTTTTGTTGTGTGTCGTTTCATTGCAACCACCGCATTGGTTCCTATCACGCGGCTCCATGAAATGTCCACTACCAAAATCTCTGGTGCTTATGAGGTCATCCATATCATTCCTATATCGCTTTGTTCTCCTTCTACCCTTGGGTTGTACCATCATCTCCGGATCGGGCCTAATGTTAGGACTGTGATACTCTGGCCACTGCGATGCGTCCATAAAAGGGTGGAATCTAGACGCCCATGCTAACTTATGAGTTTGCAAGTTGAATTCATGCAACCTCACAACTACTCCATTAGACATATCCACATTTCTGATGCAGGCCGCCATCATCATGTGTGAGCATGGCCAGTGGTACTTACTAGGCCACTCACAAGTGCAATGTCTTGTCCTAAGAGCCACCTTAAATGAGCGACCGCCATATGATTGTCCATCTTTGGTTGTCCCACCTAGCCCATCCACTTGGTATTTCATTTCAACATTATCGAAACAAGTGACTCGCTGGATGGATGACTTGTCTCTCTGAAACTCCAGCCACTCGACAACCTTCTTCGGATAAATTTCAGTGGGAAGCTTCTCACTATCAACAATCAACTTGTCGATTTCATCGGAGTGCTTCAAAAAATAATCATTTAGCTTGTAAAAGGTATATTCCGCTATTGCCATCACCGGCAACTGACGGGTGCCCTTCAAGACAAAGTTGGAGCACTCGACAAGATTGCTTGTCATGTCACCATATCTCATGCCTCCTTCGCCACATGCCCGTGACCACTTATGTCTCTCATCAATATTCCTTTCTAAGAATTCTTTCCCACCTTCGTTTGCCTTCTCATAGATTTTGTTCAAGCGTGTCGTGAATGACTTAACGGAGAAGGCTACACATGTGGAGTTAAGATCCTTGTTCTTACAAGCCCTGTAAAAGTTTGCAACGAAGTGCCTCATACACCATCGGTGGTGAAGCCTCGCATGCCCTGGAATATGAATATCCACGGCCTTCAATATGCCTTGGTACCGATCGGATATGATGCATACCTCCCTATTCATAGGAATAACCGTGCTCCTAACAAGTCTCATGAACCATTCCTAGTTGTCTTGGTTCTCCACGGAGACCAAAGCAAATGCCACAGGAAACACCTGATCATTAGCATCATGTGCCATTGCTATCATGAGTGTTCCCTTGTATTTGCCTGCCAAGAATGTCCCATCTATAGACAGAATCGGTCGACAATGCTCAAAAGTTGCAATGCATGGGCCAAACGTCCAAAAGGCACGAAGGAACACTCCTTCAATATCTTGGACATAGTGGTACATTCCTGGGTTTCTATACGACATCGCTCCCAGCAACCTGGGTAGCATGTTGTACGCCTCTTCCCATCCACCATACAACATTCTGAGAGCGACTTGCTTGGCCTTCCATGTCTTCCCGTACTTGACCTAATATATGAACTTATCTTCAATCCAACTCATCAACAACTTCACTTTAATGGTTGGATCCTCGGCTATATGTTTCTGGTATTTATAACCAATGAATTCCGAGGTTAGTTGATGGTGTGTCTTCCATGCTTCTACGGCCGGCAGTGTGCATTGGTGAGTGGCTTTGCAACTAGTTATCTTCCACCAACCATCTTTCGTGAGTCTTCCATTGACTTTCCATTTGCATCTTTCTACCTCACATTTCACGGTGTATCACTTGTTGGAGTCCGAGTGAACAACTATGAAAGGCATGTGGTGTTTGATAGCATACTCACACAACCACATCCTGAATTCTAGCATGTGCTCGAACATCAAACCTTTCCTCACGTACGACATCGAAATCTTGTCGGGTGTACTACTTGGGAACTGTCTAGCCTCAATTGTCTTGCTCATGCCACCGTCGACTATAGCCTTATCTGCAAGGCTAACATCACAAAACAAGGGAACTTTGTGATCCCTACCGGTGATTTTTGTGTACCACTCTGCTTCTTTCTTAGTCAAGCCATCCTCATCCAACTCATTCACCGGGCCTTCATCATCCGAGTCATCCACACAAGCACGCTGATAGATAATGTCAGGATCCATGTCCTTATGCCTTACATCAGCCTCTACGTCACCAACAATGTTGTGGTGCCACTCATACTCTTCGTCGGAGTCATCACCGTCATCTTTCGTCGGTGCACTACCTCCGAACTCATATTGGGGATACTCATTGGCTTTTGCTTCAACTTTGTGCTCAACAATAGGCGGCACACTACTAACCGGGCTCACATCATCCACTAAGGTTTGGTTCAAGTCAACATGA
This sequence comes from Aegilops longissima, assembly GCA_021605205.1. Lineage (NCBI taxonomy): Eukaryota > Viridiplantae > Streptophyta > Magnoliopsida > Poales > Poaceae > Aegilops > Aegilops longissima. The sequence continues at coordinate 457,163,429 of CM038677.1, forward strand.
AAGAGAGGAGCCTTGACCACCTGCTACCTCTTGAGCACTGCGTTGGTTTTCCCTTGAAGAGGAAAGGGTGATGCAGCAAACTAGCGTAAGTATTTCCCTTAGTTTTTGAGAACCAAGGTATCAATCCAGTAGGAGGCCACACGCAAGTCCCTCATACCTACACAAACAAATAAGAACCTTGCAACCAATGCGATAAAGGGGTTGCCAATCCCTTCACGACCACTTGCAAAAGTGAGATCTGATAGAGATGATAAGATAATATTTTTGGTATTTTTACGATAAAGACTAAAAGTAGAGATTGCAAGGTAAACGTTAATAGAAATAGCTTGTTGACGGAAGATTGATATGATGGAAAATAGACCCGGGGGCCATAGGTTTCACTAGTGGCTTCTCTCAAGATAGCATAAGTATTACGGTGGGTGAACAAATTACTATCGAGCAATTGAAAGAATTGAGCATAGTTATAAGAATATCTAGGTATGATCATGTATATAGGCATCACGTCCGCAACAAGTAGACCGACTCCTGCCTGCATCTACTACTATTACTCCACACATCGACCGCTATCCAAATGCATCTAGAGTATTAAGTTCATAAGAACAAAGTAACGCTTTAAGCAAGATGACATGATGTAGAGGATAAACTCATGCAATATGATATAAACCCCATCTTTTTATCCTCGATGGCAACAATACAATCGTGTCATTTCCCCTCACATCCTTTGGGATCGAGCACATAAGATTGAACCCAAAGCTAAGCACTTCTCCCATTGCAAGAAAGATCAATCTAGTAGGCCAAACCAAACTGATAATTCGAAGAGACTTGCAAAGATAACCAATCATACATAAAAGAATTCATAGGAGATTCAAATATTGTTCATAGATAATCTTGATCATAAACCCACAATTCATCGGATCTCGGCAAACACACCGCAAAAGAAGAGTTACATCAAATAGATCTCCAAGAGATTCGAGGAGAACTTTGTATTGAGATCCAAAGAGAGAAGAAGCCATCTAGCTAATAACTATGGACCCGAAGGTCTGAGGTAAACTACTCACACATCATCGGAGAGACTACGATGTTGATGTAGAAGCCCTCCGTGATCGATGCGCCCTCCAGCGGAGCGCCGTAAAAGGCCCCAAGATGGGATCTCACGGGTACAGAAGGTTGCGGTGGTGGAAATAGGGTTTTGTCTCCGTGTTTGATGGTTTGTGGGTACGTAGGTATATATAGGAGGAAAAAGTAGGTCAGTGGAGCCACGAGGGCCCACGAGGGTGGAGGGCGCGCCCAGGGGGGTAGGCGCGCCCCCCTACCTCGTGGCCTCCTCGGTGATTTCTTGACGTCCACTCCAAGTCCTCTCGATCATGTTTGTTCCAAAAATAACTCTCCCGAAGGTTTCATTCCGTTTGGACTCCGTTTGATATTCCTTTTCTACGAAACACTGAAATAGGCAAAAAAATAGCAATTCGGGCTGGGCCTCCGGTTAATAGGTTAGTCCCAAAAATAATATAGAAGTGTATAATAAAGCCCATTAAACATCCAAAACATAATATATAATAGCATGGAACAATCAAAAATTATAGATACGTTGGAGATGTATCAAGCATCCCAAGCTTAATTCACCTTCGTCCTCGGTAGGTAAATGATAAGAACAGAATTTTTGATGTGGAATGCTACTTAGCATAATTTTCAATGTAATTCTCTTATTTGTGGTATGAATATTCAGATCCGAAAGATTCAAGATCAAAGTTTAATATTGACATAAAAGTAATAATACTTCAAGCATACTAATAAAACAATCATGTTTTCTCAAAATAACATGGCCAAAGAGAGTTATCCCTACAAAATCATATAGTCTAGCTATGCTCTATCTTCACCACACAAAATATTTAAATCATGCACACCCCTGATGGCAAGCCAAGCAATTATTTCATACTTTTGGTGTTCTCAAACTTCTTCAATTTTCACGCAATACATGAGCGTGAGCCATGGATATAGCATTATAGGTGGAATAGAATGGTGGTTGTGGAGAAGACAAAAAGGAGAAGATAGTCTCACATCAACTAGGCGTATCAACAGGCTATGGAGATGCCCATTAATAGATATCAATGTGAGTGAGTAGGGATTGCCATGCAACGGATGCACTAGAGCTATAAGTGTATGAAAGCTCAGTAACGAAAACTAAGTGGGTGTGCATCCAACTCGCTTGCTCACAAAGACCTAGGGCATTTTGAGGAAGCCCATCATTGGAATATACAAGCCAAGTTCTATAATGAAAAATTCCCGCTAGTATATGAAAATGACAACATAGGAGACTCTATATCATGAAGATCATGGAGCTACTTTGAAGCACAAGTGTGGAAAAAGGATAGTAGCATTGTCCCTTCTCTCTTTTCTCTCTTTTTTTGGTTGGGCATTTTCTCTCTTTTTTATGTCCTCTTTTTTTTAGTCCGGAGTCTCATCCCGACTTGTGGGGGAATCATAGTCTCCATCATCCTTTCCTCACTTGGGACAATGCTCTAATAATGATGATCATCACACTTTTATTTACTTACAACTCAAGTATTACAACTCAATACTTAGAACAAAATATGACTCTATATGAATGCCTCCGTGATGTATCATGATATGCAATGAATCAAGAGTGACACGTATGAAGATAATAAACGGTGGCTTTGCCACAAATACGATGTCAACTACATGATCATGCAAAACAATGTGACAATGATGGAGCGTGTCATAGTAAACGGAACGGTGGTAAGTTGCATGGCAATATATCTCTGAATGGCTATGGAAATGCCATGATAGGTAGGTATGGTGGCTGTTTTGAGGAAGGTATATGGTGAGTGTATGATACCGGCGAAAAGTGCGTGGTATTAGAGAGGCTAGCAATGGTGGAAGGATAAGAGTGCATATAATCCATGGACTCAACATTAGTCATAAAGAACTCATATACTTGTTGCAGAAATCTATTAGTTATCAAAACAAAGTATTACGCGCATGCTCCTAGGGGGATAGATTGGTAGGAAAATACCATCGCTCATCCCCGACCGCCACTCATAAGGAAGACAATCAATAAATAAATCATGCTCCGACTTCATCACATAACGGTTCACCATACGTGCATGCTACGGGAATCACAAACTTTGACACAATTATTTCTCAAATTCATAACCACTCAACTAGCATGACTCTAATATCACCATCTTCATATCTCAAAACAATTATCAAACATCAAACTTCTCTTAGTATTCAACACACTTATAAGAAAGTTTTTACTAATCTTGGATGCCTATCATATTAGGACTAATTTCACATTAAAGCAAATTACCATGCTGTTTTGTAGGACTCTCAAAATAATATAAGTGAAGCATGAGAGAATAATAGTTTCTATAAAACAAACCAATGACGTGCTCTGAAAGGTATACGTGAAGCACTAGAGCAAAAACTATATAGCTCAAAAGATATAAGTGACGCACATAGAGTATTCTAATAAATTTCGAATCATGTGTGTCTCTCTCAAAAGTGTATTCAGCGAGGATGATTGTGGTAAAATAAAAGCAAAGACTCAAATTATACAAGACGCTCCAAGCAAAACACTTATCATGTGGTGAATAAAAATATAGCTCCAAGCAAAGTTACCGATGGACAAAGACGAAAGAGGGGATGCCTTCCGGGGAATCCCCAAGCTTTGGATTTTTGGTGTACTTGGATTTACCTTGGGGTGCCTTAGGCGTCCCCAATCTTAGACTCTTGCCACTCCTTGTTCCATAATCCATCAAATCTTTACCCAAAACTTGAAAATTTCACAACACAAAACTTAACAGAAAATCTCGTGAGCTCCATTAGCGAAAGAAAACAAAACACCACTTCAAGGTACTGTAATGAACTCATTATTTATTTATATTGGTGTTAAACTTACTGTATTCCAACTTCTCTATGGTTTATAAACTATTTTACTAGCCATAGATTCATCAAAATAAGCAAACAACACACGAAAAACAGAATCTGTCAAAAACAGAACAGTCTGTAGTAAACTATAACTAACGCAAACTTCTGGAACTCAAAAAATTCTACCAAAATAGTAAGACCTAGATAATTTGTTTATTGATCTACTTCAATTATAAACAGTATTTTATCACGTTCTGGTGATTTTTAACAATTGTTTTCGTGAACAGAAAGTTTCTGGAATTTTCAGCAAGATCAAATAACTATTATCCAAGAAGACCCTATAGGTTTCACTTGGCACAAACACTAACTAAAACACAAAAACAAATCTAACCAGAGGCTAGATCAAAGATTTATTCCTAAACAGGAGTAAAAAAACAAAAAACAAAAATAAAATTGGGTTGCCTCCCAACAAGCGCTATCGTTTAACGCCCATAGCTAGGCATAAAGACAAGGATAGATCTAGGTATTGTCATCTTTAGTTGGCAATACATAAGTAGCTCTCATAATAGATTCATAAGGTAATTTTATTTTATTTCTAGGAATGTGTTCCATGCCTTTCCTTAACAGAAATTGGAATCTAATATTTCCTTCCTTGATATCAATAATTGCACTAATCGTTCTAAGGAAAGGTCTACCAAGAATAATAGGACATGAAGGATTGCAATCTATATCAAGAACAATGAAATCTACGGGCACATAGTTCCTATTTGAAACAATAAGAACATCATTAATTCTTCCCATAGGTTTCTTGATAGTGGAATCCGCAAGGTGCAAGTTTAGAGAACAATCATCAAATTCGCGTAAACCTAACAAATTACACAAGGTTTTTGGAATCGTGGAAACACTAGCACCCAAATCACAAGCATAGCATTCATGATCCTTAATTTTAATTTTAATAGTAGGTTCCCACTCATCATAAAGTTTTCTAGGGATATGAACTTCCAACTCGAGTTTTTCTTCATAAGATTGCATTAAAGCATCAAGGATATGTTTGGTAAAAGCTTTATTTTGACTATAAGCATGGGGAGAATTTAGCACGGATTGCAACAAGGAAATACAATCTATCAAAGAGCAATTATCATAATTAAATTCCTTGAAATCCAAGATAGTGGGTTCATTGATATCTAAAGTTTTGACCTCTTCAATCCCACCTTTACCAATTTTAGCATCAAGATCTAAAAACTCCAAATTTTTGGGACGCCTTCTAACTGAAGTTGACTCATCTCCAGTCCCATCATTATCAAGATTCATATTGCAAAACAAAGATTTAATAGGGGACACATCAATGACTTTTAGATCTTCATCTTTATTCTCATAAAAAATTTCCGATTTAGCGGCCATCTTATTAACTAAGGTGGCCTGCTTATCCGAAATTTCAGCTATTAATTTTTCGAGATGAGCAATCTGAGATTTCAAACCATAAAATTCCTTAGACATATCATAGATCTCTATATTCATGTAACTCATAAAGCTTTTTTGTTCCTTAAGCTCGTTTCTAAAGAAATTATTATGTTCAAATTGTAAAGTCATGAAACTTCTGACGTTGCTTTCAATCTCTTCAATCCTTTTAAGGTGAAGATCACCAAATCTAGGTAGAACCATCGTGACAAGCAAGCAATCCAACACACAAGCAAACAAGAGGCAAACGGAAAAAGAGGGCGAATAAAACGGCAAGGGTGAAGTGGGGGAGAGGAAAACGAGAGGCAAATGGCAAATAATGTAATGCGAGGGATAAGAGTTTGTGATGCGTACTTAGTATATCTTGACTTGTGCGTAGACTCCCCGGCAACGGCACCAGAAGTGGCTCGTTGACGGGAAATCAAATCTTGACTTGACTTGGTGCAAACCTCCTCGGCAACGGCGCCAGAAATCCTTCTTGCTACCTCTTGAGCACTGCGTTGGTTTTCCCTTGAAGAGGAAAGGGTGATGCAGTAAAGTAGCGTAAGTATTTCCCTCAGTTTTTGAGAACAAAGGTATCAATCCAGTAGGAGGCCACACGCAAGTCCCTCGTACCTACACAAACAAATAAGAACCTTGCAACCAACGCGATAAAGGGGTTGTCAATCCCTTCACGGCCACTTGCAAAAGTGAGATCTGATAGAGATGATAAGATAATATTTTTGGTATTTTTATGATAAAGACTAAAAGTAAAGATTGCAAGGTAAACGGTAATAGAAATAGCTTGTTGACGGAAGATTAATATGATGGAAAATAGACTCGGGGGGCATAGGTTTCACTAGTGGCTTCTCTCAAGATAGCATAAGTATTACGATGGGTGAACAAATTACTGTCGAGCAATTGATAGAATTGAGCATAGTTATGAGAATATATAGGTATGATCATGTATATAGGCATCACGTCGCGACAAGTAGACCGACTCTGCTGCATCTACTACTATTACTCCACACATCGACCGCTATCCAAAGATGCATCTAGAGTATTAAGTTCGTGAAAACAGAGTAACGCTTTAAGCAAGATGACATGATGTAGAGGATAAACTCATGCAATATGATATAAACCCCATATTTTTATCCTTGATGGCAACAATACAATACATGTCGTTTCCCTACATCCTTTGGGATCGAGCACCGCAAGATTGAACCCAAAGCTAAGCACTTCTCCCGTTGCAAGAAAGATCAATCTAGTATGCCAAACCAAACTGATAATTCAAAGAGACTTGCAAAGATAACCAATCATACATAAAAGAATTCAGAGGAGATTCAAATATTGTTCATAGATAATCTTGATCATAAACCCACAATTCATCGGATCTCGACAAACACACCGCTAAAGAAGAGTAACATCAAATAGATCTCCAAGAGATTCGAGGAGAACTTTGTATTGAGATCCAAAGAGAGAGAAGAAGCCATCCAACTAATAACTATGGACCCGAAGGTCTGAGGTAAACTACTCACACATCATCGGAGAGGCTACGGTGTTGATGTAGAAGCCCTCCGTGATCGATGCCCCCTCTGGCGGAGCGCCGGAAAAGGCCCCAAGATGGGATCTCACGGGTACAGAAGGTTGTGGCGGTGGAAATAGGGTTTTGGCTCCGTGTCTGATGGTTTGGGGGTACGTAGGTATATATAGGAGGAAGAAGTAGGTCGATGGAGCCACGAGGGGCCCACGAGGGTGGAGGGCGCGCCCAGGGGGGTAGGCGCGCCCCCTGCCTCGTGGCCTCCTCAGTGATTTCTTGACGTCCACTCCAAGTCATCTGGATCATGTTTGTTCCAAAAATAACTCTCCCGAAGGTTTCATTCCGTTTTGACTCCGTTTGATATTCCTTTTCTGCGAAACACTGAAATAGGCAAAAAACAGCAATTCGGACTGGGCCTCCGGTTAATAGGTTAGTCCCAATAATAATATAAAAGTGTATAATAAAGCCCATTAAACATCCAAAACATAATATATAATAGCATGGAACAATAGAAAATTATAGATACGTTGGAGACGTATCACCACCTTAATTGCAAAGACTTCGAGTGATTTGACTGCCGAGGATGCAACAACCTCCTTATATGCAACCCAATGCAAATTGAACTTGATAGGCATTGTCTTCATTCGACACTTGTGTGCCGACCCAACATCATATCTTCCTACTAATTCAACTTGGTCACTTGCATCCACCCACTTTAATCTTATCTGTGTTTCTTCCACAACCTCTTCATAACTAGGAGTCTCAAGAAATATCAACACTTCCTCATACTTGTCAACAATATCCACATTCATGAATGCATCTTTGTCAACATAATGAATATTCACAATCTTGTCCATCTAAAAAAATGGTAACATAAGTATAAGAAATGTACAATGCTAAATATACCACATTGCTAACAAAACCACTAACCCTAACCCTAAATCTTAACATTAGGCATAAACCTCAATCCTAAATCTTAACATTAGCCATAACCCAAATAATAAGGTATGCTCAACAACATCACAATGCAACACTATTGGAACAACAATACTCAAAACATCACATTATAGATCCATGTTCAAAACTAGGGTTAGGAACAACAAGAACAAATCAATCCAGATGGACAAATCCAACCAATAAAATTTTGTGAGATGAAGAAGGTTACCTCAACAAACGGAAATGACACCGGATCCACGGACCAACCCAATCGATTTGCAAGGATTTGAGAGGGGCTAAGTGAGGGACACAAAGGGGGAAAAGGGAAAGAGCTCGGGATAGGCCAACGGTGGAGAAGAGAGTGAATGGTGAGTGGTGGGTGAAAGCCCCACGACCACCTAAAATATCTGCACCAGAAACGCCATAGATGGTGGCGTTTCCAGAAATGCTAGCTAGCTCGGCGTTTCCATCCCGCCACGTCAGCAAGCAACGCGTCCTCGACCTAGCAGTGGGCCAGGACAGAAACACTAGCTGGTTTGGCGTTTCGGTGTTGACCAGAAATGCTGCGGGCTCTGGCGTTTCTAAAAGGGTCAAATCGTGAAATACTTTCACGTCGGGTTCAGTTTGTGACGATAAACTCTGACAAGGTCAGAACAGTGATTTCGGCCGATTTGCTAGAGGTGCTCTTATAGCCGACACAGACCCCCGCGTCGCCTCCCTGGTGGCTCGGGGGAGACAACCCTAGCCGCCGCAGCTTTCTCCCCCCACCTCTTCTCGTCCCGCCGCCGCCGGAGGGCTCATCCCAGTGAAGCTCAGGCTGGCCCAAGGAAGGTGGCGGCTGGGCAGCTTTGGGCGCAGAACGCGGGCGTGATAACCCACAAGTATAGGGGATCGCAACAGTTTTGAGGGTAGAGTATTCAACCCAAATTTATTGATTCGGCACAAGGGGAGCCAAAGAATATTATCAAGTATTAGCAGTTGAGTTGTCAATTCAACCACACCTGGATAACTTAGTATCTGCAGCAAAGTATTTAGTAGCAAAGTAATATGATAGTAGTGGTAATGGTAACAAAGGTAACAGTAGCAAAAGTATTTTTTTGGTGTTTTGTAGTGATTGTAACAGTAGCAACGGAAAAGTAAAGCAAAGAACAATATGTGAAAAGCTCTTAGGCATTGGATAGGTGATGGAGAATTATGCCGAATGCGGTTCACCATGTAACAATCATAACATAGGGTGACACAGAACTAGCTCCAAGTCATCAATGTAATGTAGGCATGTATTCCGAATATAGTCATACGTGCTTATAGAAAAGAACTTGCATGACATCTTTTGTCCTACCCTCCCGTGGCAGCGGGGTCCTAATGGAAACTAAGGGATATTAAGGCCTCCTTTTAATAGAGTACCGGAACAAAGCATTAACACATAGCGAATACATGAACTCCTCAAACTATGGTCATCACCGGGAGTGGTCCCGATTATTGTCACTTCGGGGTTGCCGGATCATAACACATAGTAGGTGACTATAGAATTGCAAGATAGGATCAAGAACTCACATATATTCATGAAAACATAATAGGTTCAGATCTGAAATCATGGCACTCGGGCCCTAGTGACAAGCATTAAGCATAGCAAAGTCATAGCAACATCAATCTCAGAACATAGTGGATACTAGGGATCAAACCCTAACAAAAATAAGTCGATTACATGATAGATCTCATCCAACCCATCACCGTCCAGCAAGCCTACGATGGAATTACTCACGCACGGCGGTGAGCATCATGAAATTGGTGATGGAGGATGGTTGATGATGACGACGGCGACAAATTCCCCTCTCCGGAGCCCCGAACGGACTCCAGATCAGCCCTCCTGAGAGGTTTTAGGGCTTGCGGCGGCTCCGTATCGTAAAACGCGATGAATCCTTCTCTCTGATTTTTTTCTCCCTGAAAGTGAATATATGGAGTTGGAGTTGAGGTCGGTGGGGCGTCGGGGCCCACGAGGTGAGGCGCCCTCCACCCTCGTGGACAGGATGTGGGCCCCACGACGTGGATTTTTCTTCCGTATTTTTCTTATTTTCCAAATAGATGTTCCATGGAGTTTCAGGTCATTCCGAGAACTTTTGTTTCTGCACATAAATAACACCATGGAAAGTCTGCTGAAAACAGCGTCAGTCCGGGTTAGTTCCATTCAAATCATGCAAGTTAGAGTCCAAAACAAGGGCAAAAGTGTTTGGAAAAGTAGATACGACTGAGACGTATCAGGGCGCGAGGCACCGGGCTGCAGCGAGATGTCCTTCAGATCTATGCGGTGACACGACGGAGGCATGGAGCCGCGGGCGGCGGTGCTGCGGCGTGGGCTCCACGCCAGGAAGCTGGGGCGGCGGCCCCATGGGCTCTCGACGATGGTGCCGCTGCTACGGCTGCGGGGGCAGCGTGGTGACCGCCCGTGGTGCCTGCTCGCGGCGGATCGGGGCATCCCCTGCTCAGATCTGGTCCGGCGAGGGTGGTGGTGGCATGGGCGCTCGCCGGCGGCCCTGCTCGTCTGGCGTGATGTTGGGACGTCGTCGGTGCTGCGGGCGTGGTGGATCTGGAGGTGGTCCAGATCAATGGCTGGCGGTGTTGCTGGGGGCGCGGGCGGCGGGCGGCCTCTGGCCTGGAGTGGCCGGATCCGGAATTTGGCGGTTGGAGGCCCGGAGGTGGGTCGGCCATCGACTGTCTGCAGTCAGGTTGCGTGGTGGCTCCTTGCCGGGATGGTGGTCCGTGGTGGCATGGTCGGGGCACGGCCTTCAGGTTGCTCTGGCTTGATGTAACGCCCCGGATTCGATGCGCCAGGTGTCTTCCAGTTATTCGCCGTCTTTGCCATGTCATTTGCTTGCGTGTTGCATTTTATCATGTCATCATGTGCATTTCATTTTGCATACGTGTTCGTCTCATGCATCCGAGCATTTTCCCCGTTGTCCGTTTTGCAATCCGGCACTCCTATGTCTCCCGGCGCCCCCATTTGCCTCTTTTCATGTGCGGGTGTCAAATGTTCTCGGAATGGACCGAGGTTTGCCAAGCGGCCTTGGTATAGCACCGGTAGACCGCCTGTCAAGTTTCGTGCCATTTGGAGGTCGTTTGGTACTCCAACGGTTAAGTCTGAAACTGTTATTATTTGTAATCTTGCCATGTCATTTTGAGCATGTTCTAGTGATTTCTGGAGATAGCTCAGTGTTCATGTTTTGTAATTCTTTACCTGTACATCATGCCATGCCTTTTGTTATTACGTTGAGATGCTGTAGCATGTTGTTTTGATGCTTGCAATATGCCTAGTTGTTGTTTTGGACAGCTTGTCCTTTAAACTTGTATAGGGTGTATGTGTTGATCCTTTGCTCCGTTTTGAGTGTGCTCTATATGAAACTTGCTTGATTTTGTATGTAGCTTCATATTATCATTTTGCATCCTTATTTTGAGGTGTTCTCTTGATGTTTGTATGCATTTTGCATCAATGCCATGTTTAACTTGTTTTGCTCATATCTTCTAGGCCGTAGCTCCAAATCTAATGAACTTTATATGTAACTTGACTAGAATTTCGTGTAGATCATCGTGGTGCATCTTAACTTGCTGTTTAACAACTTGAACATAAAGTTATTCAGATCTGGACCAATTTCGAAATTTGCATATGAGGACTTACCGGAATTGTTCTATGTTGTTTCCGGCCTCATTTAAACTTGCCTTGATGTGTTGCTCCTGTTTGCATCATCTCTTGCCATGAGTAGCTTCATGTAGCTTTGTCATGCATCATGCTTGTTGTGCATCATGTCTTGTCTATGTGTGGTGTGTTTACCATGTTGTGTGCTTCTTCTCGATAGTTCCCGTTTCGTTGCGATCGTGAGGATTCGTTTGTCTACGCTTGGTTCGTCTTCTTCATGGACTCGTTCTTCATCATTGCTATGCTAGTTGTTTCGCTCTATCGCTATGATGCGCTACCTATCACTAGTCATTTGCTCGCTCCATTGTTCCGGAGAACAGAGTCTTTAGTCATCTTGCCCATAAGGCATGGTTCGCAAGCATCAAGTGATTCATAATCAAGTGATTCCAAAATCCCATCAGCATGGAGTTTCTTCATGCGCTTTACACCAATATGACCTAAACGGCAGTGCCACAAATAAGTTGCACTATCATTATTAACTTTGCATCTTTTGGTTTCAATATTATGAATATGTGTATCACTATGATCGAGATCCAATGAACCATTTTCATTGGGTGTGTAACCATATAAGGTTTTATTCATGTAAGCAGAACAACAATTTATTCTCTTACTTAAATGAATAACAGTATTGCAATAAACATGATCAAATCATATTTATGCTCAACACCAAATAACACTTATTTAGGTTCCACACTAATCCCGAAAGTATAGGGAGTGTGCGATGATGATCATATCAATCTTGGAACTACTTCCAACACTCATCTTCACTTCCCTTCAACTAGTCTCTGTTTATTCAGAACTCTGTTTGAGTTACTAATCTTAGTAACCTAACAAGTATCAAATACTCGGGGATACTATAAACACTAGTAAGGCACACATCAATAACACAGTATATCAAATATACTCTTGTTCACTTTGCCATCCTTCTTATCCACCAAATATTTGGGGTATTTCCGTTTCAGTGACCATTTCCTATGCGATGTAAGCACTCGGTTTCAGGCTTTGGTTCAGCTTTGGGTTTCTTCATGGGAGTGACAACTTGCTTGTCATTCTACTTGAAATTCCCTTTCTTTCCCTTTGCCCTTTTCTTGAAACTAGTGGTCTTGTCAATCATCAACACTTGATGTTCTTTCTTGATTTCTACCTTCGTCGATTTCAACATCACGAAGAGCTCGGAATCGTTTTCGTCATCCCTTGCATACTATAGTTCATCACGAAGTTCTAGTAACTTAGTGATGGTGACTAGAGAATTCATCAATCACTATCTTATCCGGGAGATTAACTCCCACTTGATTCAAGCGATTGAAGTACCCAGACAATCTGAGCACATGCTCACTAGTTGAGCGATTCTCCTCCATCTTTTAGCTATAGAACTTGTTGGAGACTTCATATCTCTCAACTCGGGTATTTGCTTGAAATATTAACTTCAATTCTTGGAACATCCCATATGGTCCATGACGTTCAAAACGTATTTGAAGTCCCGATTCTAAGCCTTTAAGCATGGTGCACTAAACTATCAAGTAGTCATCATATTGAGCTAGCCAAACGTTCATAACGTCTACATCTGCTCCTGCAATAGGTTTGTCACCTAGCGGTGCATTAAGGACATAATTTTTCTGTGCAGCAATGAGGATAAACCTCAGATCACGGATCCAATCCGCATCATTGCTACTAACATTTTTCAACATAATTTTTCTCTAGGAACATATCAAAATAAACATATGAAAGCAACAAACATAGGGAAGCAACAACGCGAGTTATTGATCTACAACATAATTTGCAAAATACTACCAGGACTAAGTTCATGATAAATTAAAGTTCAATTAATCATATTACTTAAGAACTCCCACTTAGACTGACATCTCTCTAGTCATCTTAAGTGATTACGTGATCCAAATCAACTAAACCATGTCCGATCATCACGTGAGATGGATTAGTTTCAATGGTGAACATCACTATGTTGATCATATCTACTATATGATTCACGCTCGACCTTCGGTCTCCGTGTTCGAGGCCATATCTGTTATATGCTAGGCTCGTCAAGTTTAACTTTGAGTATTCGCGTGTGCAACTGTTTTGCACCCGTTGTAGATGGACGTAGAACTTATCACACCGATCATCACGTGGTGTGCGGGTACTACTGAACTTTGGCAGCGGTGCATACTCGAGGAGAACACTTCTTGATAATTTTAGTGAGAGATCATCTTATAATGCTACCGTCAATCAAAGCAAGATAAGATGCATAAAGGATAAACATCACATGCAATCAATATAAGTGATATGATATGGTCATCATCATCTTGTGCTTGTGATCTCCATCGCCAAGCACCGCCATGATCACCATCGCCACCGCGCGACACCTTGATCTCCATCGTAGCATCGTTGTCGTCTCGCCAACTATTGCTTCTCGACTATCGCTCTTGCTTAGTGATAAAGTAAAGCAATTACATGGCGTTGCATTTCATACAATAAAGCGACAACCATATGGCTCTCGCCATTGCGATAACTTCGGTTACAAAACATGATCATCTCATACAATAAAATATAGCATCACGTCTTGACCATATCACATCACAACATGCCTGCAAAAACAAGTTAGGCGTCCTCTACTTTGTTGTTGCAAGTTTTACGTGGCTGCTACGGGCTGAGCAAAACCGTTCTTACCTCGCATCAAAACCACAGCGATAGTTTGTCAAATAGACTCGTTTTAACCTTCTCAAGGACCGGGCGTAGTCATACTCGGTTCAACTAAAGTGAGAGAGCAGACACCCGCGGTCACCTTTAAGCAACGAGTGCTCGGAGCGGTGAAACCGATCTCGCGTAAGCGTCTGGCGTAATGTCGGTCCGGCCGCTTCATCTCACAATACCGCTGAACCAAAGTATGACATCTTTGGTAGGCGGTATGACTTGTATCGCCCACAACTCACTTGTGTTCTACTCGTGCACATGACATCAACGCATAAAACCTGGCTCGGATGCCACTGTTGGGGAACGTAGTAATTTCAAAAATTTTCCTACGAACACGCAAGACCATGGTGATGGCATAGCAACGAGAGGGGAGATGTCCGTCCACGTACCCTCGTGAGACCGAAAGCGGAAGCGTTATAACAACGCTGTTGATGTAGTCGACGTCTTCACGATCCGACCGATCCAAGCACCGAACGACGGCACCTCCGAGTTACGCACCGTTCACTCGATGGCGATCCCGGACTCGATCCGGCAAAGTGTCGGGATGAGTTCCGTCGACGACGGCGGCGTGGTGACGATGTTGATGCTCCACCGACGCAGGCTTCGCCTAAGCTCATGACGATATGACTTCTCCGCGCGAGGCTTCGCCTAAGCTCTACGACGATATGACCAAGTGGAATATGGTGGAAGGGGCACCGCTGCGGCTAAGGAAAGATCCGTAGATCAACTTGTGTCATGGGGTGCCCCGCCTCGTATATAAAGGAGCCAAGGGGTGCGGCCAGCCTTGGGAGGCGCTGGGAGGAGTCCTACTCCCACCGGAGTAGGACTCCCCCTCTCTAGTTGGATTAGGATTGGAGGAGGAAGAGGGAAGGCGCGCGCCCCTCTCTCTGTCCTATTCGGACTAGAGGGGGAGGGGCGCAGCCCACCCGGCCGGCCCTTCCTCTTCTCTCTTATGGCCCATTAAGGCCCATAGACCTCCGGGGGTTCCAGTAACCCCTAGTACTCTAAAATTCGATTTCACTCGGAACACTTCCGATGTCCAAATGTAGGCTTCAATATATCAATCTTTATGTCTCGACCATTTCGAGACTCCTCGTCATGTCCGTGATCACATCCGGACTCGAACAACCTTCGTGCATCAATACTTATAAACTCATAATGAACTGTCATCGAAGCGTTAAGCGTGCGGACCCTACGGGTTCGAGAACTATGTAGACATGACCTAGAACCATTCTCGGTCAATAACCAATAGCGGAACTCGGATGCCCATATTGGTTCCTACATATTCTACGAAGATCTTTATCGGTCAAACCGCATAACGACATCGTTGTTCCCTTTGTCATCGGTATGTTACTTACCCGAGATTCGATCGTCGGTATCCAATACCTAGTTCAATCTAGTTCAGGTAAGTCTCTTTACTCGCTCGTAATACATCATCTCGCAACTAACTCATTAGTTGCAATGCTTGCAAGGCTTATGTGATGTGTATTACCGAGAAGGCCAGAGATACCTCTCCGACAATCGGAGTGACAAAACCTAATCTCAAAATCGCCAACCCAACATGTACCTTTGGAGACACTGTAGTACTCCTTTATAATCACCCGATTCGTTGTGACGTTTGGTAGCACCAAAGTGTTCCTCACGTAAACGGAGTTGCATAATCTCATAGTTACGAACATGTATAAGTCATGAAGAAAGCAATAGCGACATACTAAGCGATCAAGTGCTAGGCTAACGAGAATGGGTCATGTCAATCACATCATTCTTCTAATGATGTGATCCCGTTAATCAAATGACAACTCATGTCTATGGCTAGGAAACTTAACCATCTTTGATTCAACGAGCTAGTCAAGTAGAGGCACACTAGTGACACTATGTTTGTCTATGTATTCACACATGTATTATGTTTCCGGTTAATACAATTCTAGCATGAATAATAAACATTTATCATGATATAAGGAAATAAATAATAACTTTATTATTGCCTCTAGGGCATATTTCCTTCAGTCTCCGGCATAGGTGCTCGGCTCCCTGACGAAAGTCATGCTCGACTTCGGTCTGGGCTGGTGGCGAATGATGCCTTCTGGTGTGATTTTGCCTTGTTGGAGGCGCCATCGAGGGGATCCGACACCTCTCCCTGCCTCGAGTTCTTGTCTCCCGGTGAAAACCGTGTGTAATGATGGCGCCTTTGGCGTCATTACTTTGTTGAAAGTATTGCGTTGGAGTTAAGTCAGATGCCGAGAGCACTTGGTAGTGGTGGTGCGGTGGATCTGAAGCGGGCAATGTATTGGTATGCTTGGAGCCGTTGGTGGTGCATCCGTCTCGGGCCGGTCGTTGGTCGGCAGGAGTGCGGCAGGAGCTCCCCTCGGTGGCACGTCCATCGGAGGCGATGGCGGTAGCACTTGGAGCGCACACGACATGCTTGCAGCGCCATGCGAGTCAGGTTGGGCGTCTTCTCGGAATCGGAGAGGCACATGTTCGCTCCTCTTTCGTCGGACATTTAGGCATTTCATGTATGTCCCGTTGTGCTCGAGCCTAGGTGTGGTGAGCTCTTTGTAAAGGTTTTAGCTCGGTTTTCCTTAATTAGCCGAGCATCGGTTTCTTTACCGCTTCTTCTAATCAATCGAAATACGCAGTTCTCCTACGTCTATTTCAAAAAGAGTTTCGAATGCGCCCCACATGAAAGATTCAAAAACTGGTCGACAGCCATGCCACGGGGCCCCACACGTGGCGTCCGATGCTTCACCCGGTCGAGTTGACCGTCCCCACCTCGCTCACGCAGCGCCCAAGGCGAGATCCCATCGGACCCATCGCATCATCCATTGTTCCTTCCTTCCCTCTCGTCTTCCCTTCAAAAAATTTCAAATCTCCTCCCTCCACCCTCTCTCATCCCCAACGTCTCCTCCCCTGTCCCCCCCACCCCACCCTCTGTCTGCGCTGCAACCATGAGGTCGCTCTTCTCCAGGCAGGCGCGCCACCCTACCACGCCGCCTCCCCCCTTCTCCGGCGGCGAGACCCCGCCGCGCCGCCGCACGCCCAAGGAGAATGTCGACCCTTCCACCCCGGCGCACCATCCCCACTCCGGGGACCACGCCTCCCCCTACCGCTCCCCTTCCTCCGCCGCCAAGCCGCTCCTCACACGGAACCGGAGCCTCCCGCCGCGACCCCCGTCGTCGAACCCTCTCAAGCGGAAGCTCGACGTCTCCCCCGCGAGGGCCGCCGTGGGCCCGCCGCCGGAGGCCGCTGCCGCGTCCGACTCCGGGGTCCAGGTACGCTCTAGGGTTTTCGGGCTGTCGGGATTTGGCGGGGCGCTAGATCTGGTTTAACGCCGGGGTTTCGCGTGGTTTGGTGACAGGTGGTGGTCAGGATACGCCCCCCGTGCTCGGTGGAGGGGGAGGAGGCCGGGGAGGATGGGCGGGGCCCCGACGCGTGCGTTCGCAAGATGGCGACCAACTCTGTCGCGATCCAGGGGCAGGACTTCACGTTCGACGCGGTCGCCGATGCAGCCTCCACGCAGGTGAGGTTGGGGGTGAAATCTGGGGCTTAGAGGCGTTGCCTTCTGCCTTGGGAAGATTTTGTGGGCTCTTTTAGATGAGGGGTTAGCTAAATTTTTGGTGGTTTTCAGTGGGTTGAGCACATTCGCGGTTACATATTAGCTGTGACTCTTATGCGAACATGTGCTATACTCTGGGGTTGTACTGGAAAAGGGTTCCATTTCCTGCCCTGCGATGCTTATGAGTAACAGTGAGATTTTAGATAGTTGATAGTACTCACAATGATGTAATTGGTCATTTCGTTGGTGAATATGAGACGATTTTTTTTGTTATTTGGCGGTTTTAGAATGTCTTTAGCGTGATTTAGCCAGCACATTGATGGTCAGGGGCTCGGTGTGGTTCTAGTGGAAATTACTATGCTATGCTTACTTGTTACCGCATTAAATAGTTTCCATATGTCGTGTTTTCCGTATTGAAGTTACAATTGTGTAAGGATTTTTTGATGGGGTGCTTTGTCAAATTTAGTTTGTGTACTTTTCTGGAATTTTTGCTTGGGAGATCATAATTATTACTCCCTCCGTCCGGAAATACTTGTCATCAAAATGAATAAAAGGATGTATCTAGATGTATTTTAGTTCTAGATACATCCCTTTTTGTCCATTTTGATGACAAGTATTTTTGGACGGAGGGAGTACTGGTTAAGTTACTGTGTTGTTTTCCTAGTTAATGGTTTGATTACAGCATTGTTGCTTGGTGCCCTGAAGTTTTTTTCCCTGGAATTCATAGGAAGATCTATTCAAGCTTGTTGGGCAACCGCTCGTCGAGAATTGCTTGTCAGGGTTCAACAGCTCGATATTTGCCTATGGCCAGGTGACTTTTACATAAGTTCAACATTTATAAATCTACTGATAACTAGCTATTTGGAACATGCTGAGTAAGCTCTCATTTTCATTTGATCATGGAAAGACTGGGAGTGGAAAGACATACACAATGTGGGGACCTCTCTCTGCAATTTCAGGAGACTCGATGGGCTGCGAGAGGGGACTGACACCACGTGTTTTTGAGCAGTTGTTCTCCCGGATTAAAGAAGTAACTCAATGGATTTCCTAGCTGTTTTTTACGTTTCAAAGTTTTCCTACTTGAAGCTTAACTTGCTCTTACATCTGCAGGAACAAGGGAAACACAAAGACAAAGATCTAATTTACAATTGCACCTGCTCTTTTCTCGAGGCAATTTCCATGCTTAGTACCTATAACATATTTGTAGTTATTTTTGTCGGCGATAGAAAATCTGATCCATGTTGATTAATATGTGCAGATCTACAACGAACAGATAACTGATTTGCTAGATCCCATGCAAAAAAATCTTCAGGTGAAAACAAATTGCGAAATATGGTAGCAGTTTTTTCACTTTTTTTTTACTAATACGACCTATTCATTGGCAGATAAGAGAGGATGTTAAAACTGCTTGTGTTTATGTTGAATCATTGACAAAGGAGTTCGTTTTCACTATGAAAGATGTAACTCAGCTATTGGTGAAGGTGTGTGTGCATCAAGATATTGTTAACTACTTAGTTCCTGATATGCATTTGCTCTCATATATTTGTGGTGATCAGTATTTGACCATAATTTTCAAAAGGAGCTGTCGGGTACTTATCACTCTCAAATATGATTTTGAACCTCATTGTAGTTTTACCAGCATTCCGAGCTTAACTGCTTAAACTGTGTTCCTTTCCTTCATATATTACATCTTACATTTATTTGTCCTAGTCTTGCATCTGGTGATATACTTTCTGTATCAATTACGTGGATAGTTTATTCCGTGCTGGAGGCATGTACCATGGTCCCACCCCAAGTTGGGGCTGTTGTGTGAATCACTGTGAGTAGTAGGACTTAGATCTGTGTCAGATGTTGGTCCTTTGTTGTCTATGCGTGGAATTGTTGAGCGCTAATTGTCCTGGTCCAAACTCTTGTATCTATTGTTCTTCTCCTCATAATGAAAGTATGTGCAAATGCTTTTTGCCTGTTCTCAAATTTCTTTGATGTGAATAGTGAAGACCAGAGAGGCTTATTACTTGAGCTCTGGTTGTTTTGGAAGACAGGAGTACTCTGTTGGAAGATATTTTTCTTGCAAATATTTCATTTACAGATGATGCACTCTCTTGTTGCTGCAAATCTAATCACAGTAGTTGGACGCTTATTTCATCAGATTGATATTTTCCAGTAACCCATGCATATACATCATCATATGCCTTAGTTTGATTTTGAACTTCGTGCAGGGATTGGCGAACCGGAGAACAGGGTCAACAAGTGCGAATGCAGATAGTTCACGCTCTCATTGTGTTTTTACATGTGTCATCAAATCTGAATCAAAGGTAGTTATTGAAGCGGGCCTTGTGTTACATTATTGTTTCATTGGTCATACCTGTGAGATGCAATTATTTAACCCGCAGTAAATATTCCTGACTTTTCATGTTCTGATTGTGTCTTCAAATCTGTGAAAATCTGAATCGAAGGTAGTCGTTGAATTTGGGCTTATTACATTATATTTTCAGTAATCATACCTGTGGGGTGGAATTATTTTACCTGCAGTAAGTGTTGGTGTCTATTCGATGGTGATGCTCTTATCTTCACTTGTGGTGCTTCTATAAGTATAAATTGTTCTGTTTCCGTGTTTGCCGCTCAGCTATGTCCTGGCCTAGATGTTGTTTATTCCATTTCGGCAAATGTATGCACCAAATGGTGAGGCCTGTGTGCTCCATGATAGGTTGAAGGCACATTGCACTTTCGCCAATGTTTGCATATACCTTGACATATATTACTGGATCTCCTTTAGGTTTTAGAAGTTCCTTCTGATGTTTCACATATGGAATACTGAAAGGTTCCTTAAGGCATAGCTCTAAAAGGTGTGGAAAAAGAAATCATTCTGCTCAAGCTTGCATTCATTAATGCTGTTTGTAAATGGAGGTCTCAGTTCTGGTGCAAACATAAGAGTAACGAGGTGGTGATGGACCAACTTATTCAGAAATAGAATGTAAAATGGTTATCCACAAACTAATTCCCAATAATTATTGTCTTCAATCATTGCTAGTTTCAGTTTAGATACATCTGTTAATTCATTAATGGTTTGTTATTGTTCTATAGAATCTTGAAGATGGCTCAAACAGCATTAGAGTAAGCAGGATAAATTTAGTAGATCTTGCTGGATCTGAGCGGCAAAAGCTAACCCATGCAGCTGGGGATCGCCTAAAAGAAGCAGGAAATATAAATCGGTCACTTTCAGCGCTTGGGTAAGGTTCTGTTTATTTTAATAGCGAAGTTAAAGAATTTATGTCAGGTCTTCGCTAGTTGCTTGTTCTTGGCATAATCTATGTTGGTGTATTTGTGGGACCTTTTTTTTGGCTAGACTTGGACTACTTGGTGTACTTTAGCAGAGTAGATAGATCTGATTAATCACTGTACCAAAAGAATCACCTTGCACATTTTGTCATATGATGTGCTAATAGGTGTGGAATTGAGGTTCTGATCAATATGTTTTTCGTCACTGCAGAAACTTGATTAATATACTAGCAGAAATTTCACAATCTGGAAAACAAAGGCACGTTCCATATCGCGATTCAAAGTTGACATTTCTATTACAAGAATCCCTGGGTGGTAATGCAATGCTTGCAATGATTTGTGCTGTTTCGCCGTCAGAAAGGTATTACCCAAGTTGAACCAGAAGTCTTCTTTTTGTGCTATTCTGATGTTGTTTCCTCACCATACTTTCTGTGTTCCTATACAGATGTAAGAATGAAACCTTAAGCACTCTAAGGTTTGCTCAACGCGCTAAAGCTATAAAAAACAATGCAGTTGTCAATGAACAAAAAGAGGACGATGTCAATGCACTGCATGAGCAGATCAGACACCTGAAGGTTCTATTGCGTTAATATTGAAAGCACAATTTCTCCATAATGTTTTTCTCTTTGACTCAAGTTTCACCGCTAATGTTTTGTTGCAGGATGAACTCCACAGAATGAAATCTAATGGAGGCTCTGAAGGAGGCAATGGCAGCTTTTCTACTGGTTGGAACGCTAGGCGCAGTTTGCATCTGCTAAAAATGAGCTTGAATCGTCCTACGACATTCCAGGCTATCAAAGAAGACAGCGATGAAGAGATGGAGATAGATGAGAATGATGTTGAGAAGCCCAGTAATCATGATATGGTAATAGCCCTTGCTGGAGATATTGGTTTCAAAAGGCTCCCAGCTTCAGAGATGACAAATGCTGGTTTTTCACATGTTGATGCGTTTGATGGAGATAAAATTTTGATGCCTACCAAAAGGTCTTGTTCTGATGCTAGTAAACTTGGAGAAGACAGATGCAACTTAAATCTCGCTGCCAGTATACAGAGAGGACTTCAAGTAATTGAAAGTCACCAAAACAACGGTGCATGGAGGAGAGCCTCAGTTGGGTTAAATGCTAGAATTAGGGATGTTCTGCCTTGCAAGGTTGATGTCTCGACTCAGACTGATCCTGAAGAATCTCAAGCAAGAGATAACACTCTGGCTCTAGTTCCTTCTTGTGTAGTTGAGATTTCTTCAAATGAGAGCAAGGATCCTGATGCCTGCAGAGATCTGCAATTGGTACCAGCTGATGGAGCAGTACCATCTGATGACCTAAAGCAGCAGCAGATTTTCAAAGTAAGTTCACACAAAAGTAAGTTCACCAGTTGGTTAAACTAGCCGGAGCTTTATTTTTAAATTATGTCTGTATAGGCTGTGGAGAAGGTCCTGGCTGGATCAATCAGGCGAGAAATGGCACGTGATGAACAGTGCGCGAAGCAAGCTGTAGAAATTCAACAGCTAAATCGTTTGGTGAGTGTATTTCTTCTCTCTCCTCAGAAACAAGAAACTATTTTCTGGACCCTCTTAACTATTCTGATATTCTAGGTGCAACAGTACAAGCATGAGCGAGAATGCAATGCTGTAATTGCACAAACAATGGAAGGCAAAATTGCTAGGCTTGAAAGTTTGATGGATGGAACTTTACCGACTGATGAATTTATACACGAGGAGTATCTCTCCCTTATGAATGAGCACAAGGTTGTCTGAAACTTAATAGTTCTTTTACTATATAAATAGACAATACTTTCTTTTTAAATCATCATTCTTATGACTTGCGAGCTAATTTCCTTGATCCGACAAGTGCAGATCCTCCAAAAGAAATATGACAACCATCCTGAAGTCCTACGTGCTGAAATTGAGGTGAAGGCACTCCAGCGGGAATTGGACTTGTGCAGGAATTACATGGATGAGAAAGAGGTTTTACAGGAAGAGATACATCATCTGAAGAGTCAGTTGCATTATATGCTTTCATCTTCTGCATCGCTTCGCAGGCTGTGGCCTCCACTGCAATTGCATCAGAGTGCTAATCCTTCGCCTGGAACAAAAGATGATGATGGTGATACTAACATTGCGGAAGCTACTGATTATGCTGAAGCTGAGAGTAAATGGATTGCTCTCATGGACGAGCTCAGGGCTGACCTTGAAGCAAACAAATCTCTTGTTGGAAGGTTGCGGTCGGAATTGGAGT
The DNA here is from genome assembly GCA_021605205.1 of Aegilops longissima. Taxonomy (NCBI): domain Eukaryota; kingdom Viridiplantae; phylum Streptophyta; class Magnoliopsida; order Poales; family Poaceae; genus Aegilops; species Aegilops longissima. The sequence continues at coordinate 457,186,675 of CM038677.1, forward strand.
CAGAGAAAAAATGCTCAGAGGAATCGAAGGAAGCATTGCAAACAGCGATGCAGGGATATACTAGAATCTTGGAACAATATGCTGACCTTGAAGAGAGGCATATTGGTTTGCATGCAACGCACAGGAAGATCCTTGATGGGGTTGAAGATGTGAAGATGAGGGCTGCAAAAGCTGGTGTCAAAGGAGTCGAACTACGGTTCCTCAACTCCCTTGGTGCCGAAATCTCTTTTCTGAGAGCAGAAAATAAAAGCCTTCACGACCAGCTGAAGGATACAGCTGAGGCTGTTCAAGCTGCTGGTGAATTGCTGGTACGACTGAAGGAGGCCGAGGAAGCGACAACAGTTGCCCAGGTATGAATTTGCTGGGTTGCTCAGATCTTACACCATTTCTGTTGTTTTTGAAAGTTACACCATTTATGTTGTTGATGGACCATTTCGTTAGACATAACAGCAGGATGCATGGAATGTACTAGATCTAGATAGCTGCAGATTTATAATATAGTTCACGAAATCGGGAATTTGGAATGTCACCAAACCTATGGATGAAAACACACATTTTTTTTTGCGGGGGGAATGAAAACACACATTGAAAGTGCTAATACAGCGGTTTAACTGGGCTGATGGTTACATGGTCGTTGAGTTTGCTAGTGTGCTGTATGTATTCTATAGTTTCCTTTGGCGGAGAATATTATATAGTTTATTGACAGTACATTTTTCAGTTGTCGTAAAACAATGTGTGTGTGTTGCAGAACCGAGCCTTGTTGGCAGAGCAGGAGACGGAGAAAGCATATCAGGAGATAGACAACTTAAAGAAGAACTACGACCATGAAATCGTCGCGCTAAATCAACGTCTGACAGAGTACTCCAAGCACAACGATGCTACACCTCTGCCTGCCGCATCCAGCAATCTCGACTCTGCACCCAGATATGACTCGGTTGGTGGTAGCCCTGGCGATGATCAGCAATGGAGGGGGGAGTTGGACGCCATACACCAGCAAGGATCACTGGAGGTCACCAAGAGCACTGACCTCAACTCGTGGTTCTCCGGATACGACAGATGCAACATCTGATGACGCCGTCACTCTCTCTCTCTCTCTCTCTCTGTAGTCTGTACCTTGGGAGGAAAAGGGTTAGTGGCAGTAGTATGTTGTACACCTTGTAAGCATCAGATCAGAGGGCCAAGGACGCGTTTCTCTTCACCGACCGACCGTCCGTGTGTGGCGTTGTCATTGCAGATTCTTCAAGTGTACTATTATTCAACCTTGTATATTACGATGGACAGCGGCGCTCTACATTACAAGAGCCAGGGCGATGCCCTTCTCGTTTGTAGCCGCAATCTTTTACCAATGAGCATAATGCTGCAAGCTGTACCCGTTGCATCTCCTGACAAGAGCTTATGCCCTTTTTTCTTCTCTCTCTCTCTCTCTGACATTGTAATTGTCCCTTGCTTGACTATGCCACGCGGTAGTCTCGTTTTTCTCCACTTAGTTTAGCCATGGCGTTCACTTAGTCCATCCACTCCAGCTAGCCTCTCGACAATATTGAAAAAAATACCCAGGTACTTCTGGTTCGGCGTGTGTGGTCGGCCGGGGACAATGTCGATGGAGATGCATGCGCGCCGTTAGGCGCGTAGTGTGTCGTGGGCCGCGCCGTCTGTGCCGCTACAGGTCGCGCGGTCGTTAGCTGCTCCAGGATCGTGCCGTTATGGCTGCTCCAACCTTCTCAGGGCATGTACAATGGTGCTATATTAGGAGTGCCACATAGGATAAATGATAAGATGGAGAGGAAAGAACTCATAAGAAAAGGCTTGTCTTCTCTTATTTAAGATAAGACAAGAGATGATCTCTTGGCACAATTTGTCTCATCATGTTTTAAGGAATTGCTAGTTATTGAAAATAAGGGTAAGATATAACCTATTGTAGACATACTTTTTTGTCATCTTTAAATTACATGCAAGACTTAAGATAAGACTGTCTTATCTATCATTGTACATGCCCTCCGGCGCCCACCACCACCAGCAAGGGAACGTATCCGGTGCACCAACACTTGTGGTGCTCCCGGTGCACCGGATGCCGTACAACATTTTAAAAATTCTGAAAAAATTCGAGCACATTGACATAATATCAATGTATGTTGTCACAAAATTTCGTATCAAAATTTGAAATAAAAAATTGAGATACAAAAATGACATCAGTGTGATAATGGGCCAAATCTAAAGCCCAACTTATGTCATTGTAATATTCAGTGTTTAATTTGTCATTTTTGTTTTAGGAGCTGTGTTTCTAATTTTGGCTTGAAATTTTGTGACAATCTACATTAATGTTGTGTCAATGTGCTACATTTTTTCAGAATTTTACAAACATTTAAAATGTGCAACTTGAGTTCGGTGCACCAGATATTCTCCCCCACCAGCAAAGGCGGGAACGTATCTGGTGCAACGGTGAATTTGGTGCTACCGGTGCACCGATCTCCGTATCTCATTTTTATAAACATTGAAAATTTATAAAATTTTGTGTGAGTGTAAGTATGACACATATCTACCATAGTACTATAGAACTTTAGATTCAAATTCAACGAATATAGCTAGAAACAAAAAAGACAAATCATGCTGCGAATAGTACGTAATTCAACTTGGGCCTTGAATTCAGCCCATTTTCTATATCATCGGTGAATTTGTCTTTTTTGTTTTCTAATGCCGTGTTTTCAATTTGGATCTCTAATTTTGTAGTAGGAAAAAGTCTTGTTGCTAGTACAATATAATTTTTGTTCAGAATTTTTTGACATTCATAAATCAGATTTTATTAACTTGGTGCACAGGTAGCACAAGATGGCTGGGTGCACTAGATATTTCCCCAAGCAAAGGCATAAACTAACTTTTTCCGTGAACACCCAAAATTGTGTATCTTCTCATTGATAGACACTAGCGAAAGGGCCCATACGTTGCAACGGAGATTTTTTTTCATAATCTCCAATGGCCATGACCACATTTTGCTACATCACTGAGAAACACAATCACTCTCATTTTTGTGAAATCATGAAAAAGAATCTAAAATTCATGCACATATTTGAAATTGTGATTTTGTTTCAAATTCGTGAACACTTTTACAATTTTTCAAACATTTTCTAAAATCAAGAACATTGTTTGGATTCATGAACATTTTATACTATTTGCAAACTTTTTTGGAATTGTGTATATTTTTTTAAACAATTTTCTTGAATCGTCGACATTTTTTGGAAATTGGTGGAACAATTTTTGAAATTCACGAACATTGTTTTGATTTAACAAACATTTTTTGATTTAACAAACATATTTTGAAATGCATGATCATTATTTTGAATCAGCGAACATTTTATGAATGAATAAACTATTTTGCAAGTTAAGAACAGTTGTTTCATTTTAGAATATTTTTCCATTCATGAACATTTGTTTAATTGGCGTTATTTTGTTTAATTTCATTAAGATTTTTAATTCAAGAAATTTTTAGAAAATCATGAACACTTATTTTTAAAATCTCAAATATTTTTTGAATAAGCAAATATTTTTTTAAAAAATCTTGCCAATAAAACAATCCCTTTATTATTAGGTATAGACTGGTAGAGAATAAAATAGACATAGGGCTACACCACGTAAGGCGGCATGGTAGTGAGCGTAGAGTAGAAGAGTAAACGAGTGCTCCATCCTCAATTAACACTAAGACAACATCTTATGAAGCAATCTATCTAACCTTTTGGCGCCGACTCGAGCCCATAGCCGCGCATCCTCCTGGATTATCTGAACGAGATGAAGAACAAATGATCGATGATCATCAAAGACACCCATTGCGGTGCTTTCATAGGCACCAGACGGTAAGAAACAAAAGTGAGAACAACACCTTCAGTGACACAATCGAGGCCCGGGCAGAAACGCCCGACCGCCAAATCTGGAATGGTTGCACGTGCGCTAGATCGACATCAAAAAAGGATCTCAAGGCAAACTTGCCCGTAAAATGAGCATCCAATGAGGATGTGCTGCATGTCCTCGGGGACCTGGTCATAGAGCACACAATGATCGACATGGGGTAGACCACGGCGAGCGAGCCTGTCCACCATCCAGGACGACAAGCCAAATGAAAACCTTGGCCGGCAGTGGTGCCCATGTCTTCCAAGTGAGCTGCAAAATCGGAGCTGTACTAGAGCCCAAGAATAAGACATCGTAGTAGGACCTGGTAAGTAAACACCGGAGACTGTCCAACGCCATACAAGCTTGTTAGGGTCGCTAGAGAGCGGGAAGTGACAGAGATAGCCCCATAGCTCGATGTATTGCACCATGGCCGTAGGATTGAGCGCACCCTGGATGTCTTAGATACAGGAGCGGAGGTGGAGACCTTCCCGAACAAAACATGATTTTCGCCGTCTATGTGGAACAAGGAGGAAAATAAGCGGTGCAAGCTTTGAGGTGGACTTGCCTTCGATCCACTGGTCTGTCTAGAAATGAGATGTGTTGCCATCTCTATGGACCAAAAGGTAGAGGCATGGAAAATTTGCTGAAGTCGATGTCGTGGTTCTAAGTCTGACAGTAGAATGGGGGGCAGGTATGTAGAGGCAAGATCTTAGCTATGGAGGAGTTGTACACGTAAGTTTTACGAGTTCAGGCCCTTCTCGGAGGAAGTAACAACCCTACGTCTCGGAGCCCGGAGGCGGCCGACTGGATTATATGCGTGTGAGTTACAGTGGGTGCGAACTCTTGTCCCAGAGGAGGGGGGTGGCTTATATAGAGTGAGCCAGGACTCCAGCTCCCCTCCGTTACACAGGGTTAAATGTACATCAAGAGGGGGGCGTTACTGGTAACGCCAGCAATAAAGATACATAATGACAATAAAGCTATGACTTAATTCCTGACCGTTGCAGTGCAGAGTGGCTCTAGTCCTTCTGGTAGTCGAGTGATAGTCTTCACGGTCGAGTGACTCAAGACTGCCGAGTGGAACACAGCTTCATGGTCGATTGGATGATGACTCTTCTTCAAATGCTTCTGGTTTTTTGAGAGATGTCCTTGGGGAGGGTATCTTGGACAGGTCTGTGACCCTACCCTAGGTACATAGCTTCATCATTAGCCCCCGAATGGATCAGGGTTTGAGTGGGGAAGGAGTTGAGAACACTTCCGACTTGTTTTCCGTGCTACGAGTATATCTTGTTCTGGATCAATGAACCAAGGTGACGATACCAACTTCTTTTTCAGTCACCTTGATCCATTCCTAGTTTTTGTCGATTGAACTTTTACTGGAAGAGTTCTGATTGATGATGTGGAGGAGATCTTCCGTCTGACAAGTTGTTCTGCTGTCCGCGGATTTCACGGGATTCGAATTTTGGGAAGCGCGTGGGGCGGAGGAGGCCGCAGTAATCGGGCTGGATTAGGCAGGGCCGCCTCGATTTTTGCGCCGCCTTTTTTGCCACGTATCGCGCGCGCGACTGTTGCGGGATTGGATAAGATTGCCCGGGCCTACAAGTCAGTCACTCGGAAGTAACCTCATATAAGGCGCCGGACCAGGGTTTTTGAACAGTGCGCTCTCATTTTTCTCCCTCTCCCTCAGAGTTCTCCGCTGCGCTTGCCTCTACCCTAGTGCCGCCGTTCCGTTCAAGATCCATCTGCGGCGATGGGGAAAGAGAAGACGGTGGCTCTCGAGCGCGCGAAGAAGGCGACGACGAAGGCGAAGGGGAAGAGGTCCAGCCGGGGCGGATCTTCCTTGAGGTCTGGCCTGCCGCCGGGCTGGATCCAGGGCGACTGGATTCGCTCAGCGATTAGCCAGGACGACATCGACGACCTGGTCGAAGGGGGACTGATTCCCCACGAATCGGCGCGGCTCCCGGGGAACGAGACCGAGCCGCAGCCGCGAGAGGGTGAGTGCGTCCTCCTCGCCACTCACATTGACCGTGGGTTCTCCTTGCCTCCTCACCCTTTCTTCCGAGGTTTCTTGAATTTTTTCGGGGCGCAACTCCATCATTTCACCCCAAACACCATTGTGTATCTTGCTGCCTTCGTGTCTTTGTGTGAGAATTTCTTGGGCTGCCGACCCCACTGGGGCCTCTTCAAGCACATCTTCACATGCCACTCCCAGTCGGTCAAAAGGGCAAATCCGAGTGATGAAAGAACGCATGTGATCCAAATGTGCGGGGGCCTTGGGATTTAGATGAGGGGCAAAAGTTCTTTTCCAGCCATGATTCTTCCCGACTCGGTCCGTGGGTGGCGATCGACCGGTTCTCTCGCAAAGACCAGCCGACTCTGTGGCGGTCATTGGACTTCCCCCTTTTTCTTTGGCCCGAGTGGTGAAACCCTCCCCTTTGAAGGTGATCCCGAAGGAGAAGGCACAAGTCAAGGTGCTGGTCAATCGAGTAGTTCAACTTGTCCGCGATGGGGTGACTGGTATGGATTTTCTAGAGGTTTTCCTTCGGCGACGCATCCAACCGCTTCAAGCTCGTGACCATCCGATGTGGATGTATTCGGGCACTGATGACACCACTCGGACTCACCCGGAGGAAGTCGATGAGACCATGTTGGAGGGGTCGCTGATGAGTATCATAGGAAACAAAGACAACCCCAGGGGAGCCAGGAGAATTCCTCCACTCGACCAATCTTATGAACCAGACAAGGTCCAATTCTGAATTTCCGACTGTAATCTTGATTTATTCGCACAGTTGTTTATGCTTTAACCGACTGACTTTGTCTTGCTTGTTTTCTTCCAGACTCTTACGAAATGTACTCGATGCCCAACGTAGAGCAGGAGCAGGATCCGGAGGGCGAGGCAAGCAGAGGCGAAAGCGGCGAATGGCATTCTGACAGAGAGGGAGACGGGGAGAGCGACGACTCGAGTGACGAAGAAGAGGTCGGCTCTCCTCCCCGCAGGGAAAGGTGATCCAAGCTTGCTCAAGATCCAGCGAGTGCCCGTGACAAGGCGATCGTTCCGACTGGGCAATCGTCAAAGCGTCCTCGGACATCCTCTCCAGCACCAACCGAGAAGGCCCCAAAGCAGACCAAGGTTGTCGCGCAGAAGACTCGGAAGGCGCTACCAAAAATCAAGATTGACATTCCCGTTGCCTCTGCGTGACTGTTCTTCTTTCGCTTTTACTCGACGCTCTGCGCTGTTTATCTTTCCTTTGGTTTGATCGAATGAACCTTGAAATTGGCAGTGCCGCTACCTCTGGGACTTCAGCTTATAGAAACGAGGATGAGGAAATGGAAGACGCGGTCACCTCCAATCCGGGTACAATCTTTGTTATTCTGTCGTCCTTTTGTCGACTGAACTATGATATATCCGATTGGGCGATAAAATGTTGGCGACTGAACTTTTTGTAGTTCTCAACGTTATTGACCTCCCCGATGATGATGATGACGAGCTGCAGAGGCCCTTGGGGAGAAAAACAGGAAAACGTCCGCTGGCAAGACACCTCAGTCGACGCTAGTGGCGGAACCAGCAGTTCAGGACACTGGTGACGCCAATCGGACTTCCGTTTCTCTCACCATACCGCTACCGAGTGCTCGACCTTCTGCGTCAGCCGCGCGTGCTCCTGCCGATCCACCTTCAGTTTTTGCTACACATCACGTCCCAGAAGATGAAGTGGGTGCTGCCAAAGAAGCTATACGCCAAGCAGTCATCATGATGGAGAAGATGAAGATGGTGCAGGATGCCAGCCAAGCTGCTTATGATGCCAGCTCCGCTCTCCAGGGCAACGTTCAGGTTCGCAGCTAGTCGACTGACTCTCTTAACTTGTTCTGTTAGGATATGGTACCTGAAAACTCTCTTTCCAAGGATCTTCGCTTCTGCACACCCAGTGGGTGTTTCGATTTGTTATTGAGCAAATTCGTACTTGGAGCTGAATCTGATGTTGTCGATTGAATTTTTTAGACTAGTGGGGGCACGCTGAGTGCACCCACTGGGTGTAGTCCCCGAGACTATGGTGGACTGCTGGCAGTCGACTGTAGTCTTGAATTTTGAATTTCTTCACTCGGTCTGAGCAGTTCATGTCGAGTGGATTTTTGAACCAGTGGGGGCACGCTGAGTGCACCCACTGTGTGTAGTCCCCGAGACCGTGGTCGACTACTGGCAGTCGGCTATGGTCTGAAGAATCTGTTTGTTGCCATCTCTTTTTTTTTGTTGCACTCGCGCCGAAAAAAGGCCTTGTCGAGTGTAAACTGAATCAGTGGGGGCACGCTAAGTGCACCCACTGGGTGTAGTCCCCGAGACTATTGTTGGATATTTGATTTGGTAGTAGTCTTAGAATTTGTTGGCTTTGTCCTTTTACTTCTCTGAAATAACCAATATTTTATCTAGTCGACTGACTCATTCCTTGATTGCAGAAATCTTGTGATCTTGGAGCTCGCTTTGTGACTTGGAGAAACATCGATTCAACTCAACCTTGACACAGGTTGGCTAACACGTAACTGCGAGAAAGCCAAGGATGACGCCAATGGTAAGAAAGACTTGTCGACTGGTTTGTCTTCGATCTGGATTTCATTCTGCTCTTTCTGAATCAAGCATTATTTCTTTTCAGAGAAACTGAACCAGGCTCTGGCCAAAAAGGATCGAGATCTGGCTGCTGCACAAAAGAAAGCTGACGACAAAACTTCTCTGGCTGAACAAAAGCTGGCTTTAGTCGGCAAATTGGAGGAAGAAAACACCAAGATAAAATCTGCCCTGGACGAAGCTAACAAAGAAGTAACCCGCTTGAAGAAGGACAAGGTCAATCTGAACGAGAGGATGGAAGGCCTTGCTCGCAGGAGGGATGATCTGGAAAGTTATCTGAGAAGCCTTGCCAAGAAGCTGTTCATCAAGCTTGAAGGTATATATTCTGTTCCGACTGGTTTATCTTCGTCGACTCGGCATATGACTATTGACTCATCCTCGGATTGTGTATGCAGAGTTTTGCCGAGATTTCGAGGAGGAGACCGGGCGAATTGAACCAAGCTTGGACCCCATCAACTCCCTCGTGAAAGATGAAGCCGCTATGAACTTGCTCCGACTGGAATCCCGCATCGACGGTGTTGTTGACTACCTTGCTCGAATGAAGGTCGCAATGTCCCAGATCGACACAATGCTCTGGCCAAGGGCAACGCTCCCGAATGACCTCGAGTCTCTGATGACTCGACTTAACGAGATCCCAGGTCGAGTGCAGGAATGGAAAAGTCTTACGCCGGTGCGGTCTGATGTGGCTCTGTCTTTGGTTCGTGTCCATTGCAAGGAGGCGAGAAGAAAACCGTGGCGATCAAGGTTGCCAATACCAAGAAGCATGACTTCCAATCCTTCATGGAGACTTTCATTGCTGCCGCCACTCGGATCGCTGATGGCATTGACTGGATGAATTAAATCGAGCTGCCAGCCCTCCTCCTGCGGAGTGAACAAACTTTTATGCCCCACCTTAAATTTGCCTCGGGATGCCGAGTGGTTTTTGTAACCGTTAAACTCTTTCGGGCTGAGTGCCCGAGTACTTCTGCGGTCTTGAACTTTTAGGGTTCGTATGGACTTGATTTATCTCAGGATATGCTTGCGATTGCGTTTGGAATTTGTTCTACACTTGGAATGACTTTTGTGTTTGAGATGCAGCTATAAAGTAGAGAATTCAATCGACATGCGCCTCCTCGTCCTTGCAGACAAGGATGGAGCGCACGTTGTATTTGTGGCGTAGCTCCGAAGGAGAAGGTTGCAATCGACCTGCACCTCATCGTCCTTGCAGATAGGGGTTGAGCGCACATTGTATTTGTTGCATAGCTCCGAAGGAGAAGGTTGTAGTCGACTTGCACCTCGTCGTCCTTGCAGATAGGGATGGAGCGCACATTGTATTTGTGGCGTAGCTCCGAAGGAGAAGGTTGCAGTCGACCTGCACCTCGTCGTCCTTGCGGATAGGGATGGAGCGCACATTGTATTTGTGGCTTAGCTCCGAAGGAGAAGGTTGCAGTCGACCTGCACCTCGTCGTCCTTGCGGATAGGGATATGTTCCGAACTTAGGCGAGTATGAGACTTCAGCTAAGCCTCCGAGCGGGAGGGTCGCTCACCACTCGGTAGGATTTTTTAAAATTAGGCGAGTACTGGACTGCAGCTAAGCCCCCGAGTGGGAGGATCGCTCACCACTCGGTAGGATTTTTTTAAACTTAGGCGAGTACTGGACTGCAGCTAAGCCCCCGAGTGGGAGGATTGCTCACCACTTGGTAGGAATTTTTAAACTTAGGCGAGTACTGGACTGCAGCTAAGCCCCCGAGTGGGAGGATTGCTCACCACTCGGTAGATTTTTTAAACTTAGGCGAGTACTGGACTGCAGCTAAGCCTCCGAGTGGGAGGATTTCTCACCACTCGGTAGGATTTTTAAAACTTAGGCGAGTACTGGGCTGCAGCTAAGCCCCCGAGTGGGAGGATTTCTCACCACTCGGTGGGATTTTAAACTTAGGCGAGCTTGGACTGCAGCTAAGCCCCAGTGAGAGGATTGCTCACCACTCGGTGGGATTTTTAAACTTATCTAGTCTTGGACTGCAGCTAAGCCTCCGAGTGGGAGGATTGCTCACTACTCGGTAGGATTTTTTTAAAATTAGGCAAGTACTAGACTGCAGCTAAGCCCCCGAGCGGGAGGATTGCTCACCACTCGGTAGGATTTTTTAAACTTAGGCGAGTACTAGACTGCAGCTAAGCCCCCGAGTGAGAGGATTGCTCACCACTCGGTAGGATTTTTTAAACTTAGGCGAGTACTTGGACTGCAGCTAAGCCTCCGAGTGAGAGGCTTGCTCATCACTCGGTAGGATTTTTCAAACTTAGGTGAGTACTGGACTGTAGCTAAGCCCCCGAGTGAGAGGTTTGCTCATCACTCGGTAGGATTTTTTAAACTTAGGCGAGTACTGGACTGCAGCTAAGCCCCCGAGTGAGAGGCTTGCTCATCACTCGGTAGGATTTTTTTTAAACTTAGGCGAAACGGATTCGCAGCTAAGTCTCCGAGTGAGAGGCTTGCTCATCACTCGGTAGGATTTTTTAAACTTAGGCGAGTACTGGACTGCAGCTAAGCCCCCGAGTGAGAGCCTTGCTCATCACTCGGTAGGATTTTTTTTAAACTTAGGCGAACCGGATTCACAGCTAAGCCTCCGAGTGAGAGGCTTGCTCACCACTCAGTAGGATTATTCAAACTTAGGCGAAACGGATTCGTAGCGAAGTTACCCATTGGGGGATTTCAAACGCAAACAAAGGCAACAACAGATTGTTCAGGAAGATTATAAAGCTCTTGTCTTTGATAAACAAACTACAAGGGTATTTCTTATTACATCTCATCCGAGTGAGTACTTAAGTATAAAAGGGGCGGAGCAGCTCCGTGTTCCAAGCTCGTGGCTCGTCTTTCTGATGCTCAACATTATAAAGATGGTATGCTCCATTATGGAGAACTCTGGTGACAATGAAGGGACCTTCCCAAGCAGGGGCGAGCTTGTGTGGTTTCTGTTGATCCACTCGAAGAACCAAGTCTCCCTCTTGAAAGGCTCGACCCCTCACGTTTCTGGCGTGGAATCGACGCAAATCTTGCTGATAAATGGTCGACCGGATCAAAGCCATCTCTCTTTCCTCTTCTAAAAGGTCGACTGCGTCCTGCCGAGTCTGTTCTGCTTCATCTTCAGAGAAGAGCTCGACTCGTGGTGCATTGTGAAGTAAGTCACTCAACAGAACGGCTTCAGCTCCATAGACCAAGAAGAATGGAGTTCGGCCAGTCGACCGATTGGGAGTTGTCCTTAGACCCCAAAGAACTGACGGAAGTTCATCAACCCAGGCGCCTGCTGCGTGCTTGAGATCACGCATCAGTTGGGGTTTCAGTCCTTTGAGAATTAGGCCATTTGCTCTTTCTGCTTGTCCATTCGACTGGGGGTGAGCGACTGAAGCATAGTCGACTCGCGTGCCTTGAGAAGCGTAGAAGGCTCTAAACTCATCAGAATCGAAGTTCGACCCGTTGTCAGTGATGATGCTGTGTGGAACTCCGTATCTGAATGTCAATTCTCTGATGAAACTGACAGCAGTGCTGGCTTCAAGATTCTTGATAGGCTTAGCCTCAATCCACTTGGTAAACTTGTCGACTGCTACAAGCACGTGAGTGAAGCCGTTCCTACTGGTTCTCAGCGGTCCGACCATATCCAATCCCCAAACAGCAAAGGGCTAGGCGAGTGGAATGGTCTTCAGGGCTGACGCAGGCTTGTGCGACATGTTGGAGTAAAACTGGCAACCCTCACATTTGTCGACTATATCTTTCTCCATTTCATTTGCTCGTGGCCAGAACCCCGCTCGGTATGCTTTAGCCACGATGGTCCGAGAGGACGCATGGTGACCACAGGTCCCCGAGTGGATGTCGTTGAGGATCATTCGACCTTCTTCTGGCGTTATGCATTTCTGACTGACTCCCGTCACTCCTTCCCTGAACAGTTGCCCTCCTATCACAGTAAAGGCTTTGGATCGACGGACGATCTGTCGAGCCTCTTCTTCATCTTCTGGGAGTTCCTTCCTAAGAATATATGCAATGTACGGTATTGTCCAGTCGGGAGTGATGACCAAAACCTCCATGATCAGGTCGACCACGGCTGGGACCTCGACTTCAGTCGGATCTGTGGCACTCTTAGGCTGCGGAGGCTCTTCAGTGAAAGGATCTTCTTGAACTGACGGAGTGTGAATGTGTTCCAAAAACACATTGCTGGGAATGGCTTCTCTCTTGGAACCTATCTTTGCCAAATCATCGGCAGCTTGATTTTTCAGTCGGGGTATATGATGGAGCTCTAACCCCTCAAACTTCTTTTCCAATTTCCTCACTGCATTGCAGTAACCAGTCATGGCTGGGCTTCTGACGTCCCACTCCTTCATCACTTGATTGACTACCAAATCTGAGTCGCCATAGACCATAAGGCGACGGACGCCGAGTGAAATGGCCATACGTAACCCATACAGGAGTGCTTCATATTCTTATTTGTTGTTGGAGGAATCAAAGTGAATCTGGAGGACATATTTGAGCTTGTCTCCTCGGGAGGATACCAGTACCACCCCAGCACCAGAACCGTTTAGCATCTTGGAGCCATCAAAAAACATGGTCCAGTGCTCCGAGTGAACTTGAGTCGGCAGTTGCTGTTCGATCCACTCGGCGAGGAAATCTTCTATTGCTTGGGACTTGATAGCTTTCTTTGCCTCAAACTTGATATCTAAGGGAAGGAGTTCAATCACCCACTTTGCCACTCGACCGCTTGCATCTCTCACAGCGTAATCTCTAACAATGGGCGTCGGCGATTAATCGTAATTGAATGGTCGAGAAGTAATGTGCAACCTTCTTCGTGGTCATATAAATCCCATAAACAAGCTTACGATAGTGCGGATATCTTTGCTTTGATGGAGTCAAAACTTGAAACATAATATCTTTGGCGCTGAACTTTGTAGGCTTTTCCTTCTTCTTCCCTTTCGACCGTAAGTCTTGTGATTGACGACTTGTCCAATGGCTGCAATGTAAAGCAAGAAAGGCTCTTTGCTGATTGGGGCAGCAAGCACCGGCTGGGTGGAAAGCAGGGCTTTTAGCTCTGCGAATGCTGCATCAGCTTCAAGAGTCCACTCGAACTTATCTGACTTCTTCATCAGTCGGTAAAGAGGCAATGCCTTTTCACCGAGGCGAGAAATGAATCGACTTAGGGCGGCCAAGCAACCAGTAAGCTTCTAGACATCATGCACACGCACGGGGCGTTTCATCCGGAGTATGGCACCCACTTTCTCTGGTTTAGCGTCGATCCCTCGTTTGGAAACGAGAAAACCGAGCAATTTTCCGCCTGGGACTCCGAATGTGCACTTTGATGGATTAAGCTTGATAATATACCTTCTGAGGTTGGCAAAGGTTTCAGCAAGGTCAGCCAGTAGGTCGGAACCTTTACGTGACTTAACCACAATATCATCCATGTATGCTTTCACATTCCGACTGATTTGAGTGAGTAAACACTTCTGAATCATCCGCATGAATGTGGCTCCAGCGTTCTTTAAGCCGAATGGCATGGTGACATAACAGAAGCACCCAAATGGGGTAATGAAAGCTATTTTTATCTCGTCGGTTCCATACAAACGGATTTGATGATACCCCGAATAAGCGTCCAAAAAGGACAAACACTCACACCCCACAGTTGAGTCGACAATTTGGTCGATGAGAGGGAGAGGAAAGTGATCTTTCGGGCAGGCCCGATTGATATGCTTGAAGTCAATGCACATGCGGAGTGAGTCGTCCTTCTTAGGAACCATGACAACATTAGCTAGCCACTCGGAGTGGTAAATATCTCGGATAAACTCAGCTGCTAGGAGCCGAGCCACTTCTTCACCGATTGCCTTTCTCTTCTGTGCGGCGGACCGTCGAAGATGTTCTTTGACTGGTTTCACTTTTGGGTCGACTTCATGACGATGCTCAACCAGCTCCACAGGAACACGGGCATGTCGGAAGGTTTCCATGCAAAGATGTCCCAGTTCTCACGGAGGAACTGGATGAGCGCTTCTTCCTATTTTGAGTCGAGTGTTGTTGAAATGTGAGTCGGAGCAGCATTGGGATCCGTCGGGTGAATATGAACCGGCTTCGTTTCGCCAGATGACTGAAATGCTGAATCCATGGCAGGCTTCTTAGCTCGCAACAAATCACTCGGATCTGCATTTTCTGATACTCCTACAATTCCACTACCGCCATCTGTGCATCGGTGATCTTCGAGCCTTTCTGGAAGCACTCTTCTGCCTTCTTTCGATTGCCAGTGATAGTGATCACACATTTAGGACCAGGCATCTTCAACTTGAGATACACGTAGCATGGCTGAGCCATAAAACGTGCATAAGCCGGCCTACCCAGAATAGCGTGATAAGCACTCTGGAAATCCACAACTTCAAACGTCAATTTTTCTTTGCGGTAATTCTTGGAATCACCGAAAACTACATCAAGGGCGATCTAGCCGATTGACTCAGCCTTCTTGCCGGGAATGACTCCATGGAAACTCATATTGCTTTCACTGAGTCTGGACATCGGAATGCCCATTCCTTTCAATGTCTCCGCATACAGAATATTCAGGCCACTGCCACCATCCATCAGAACTCTAGTCAACCGAGTGCCTTCGACGACTGGGTCGACCACCAATGCTTGCCTCCCGGGGGTGGCTATATGTGTTGGGTGATCAGACTGGTCGAATGTAATGGCAGTCTGATACCATTTCAAATAACTGGGCGTCGCCGGAGCGACCATGTTTACTTCTCTGTTGATGACTTTCAGTCGACTTTTGCTCTCAACATCAGCAAAAATCATCAGAGTGGAATTGACGTGAGGGTAACCATCGTCACTTTCCTCTTTGTCCTCAACTTTGTCTGACTCTTTTTCCTTCTCTTTGGGATGTTTCTCTCAGAACTGATGGATTAGGAGCCGACACTGTCGAGTGGTATGCTTTGGGTAAATGAGATTACCCTCCTCATATTTCTTTGTGTGGATGTGGCATGGCAAATCCAACACATCATTCCCATCTTGATCTTTTACTTTCTTAGGGTTCCACGGCCCCTTGGGTTTCCCCTTGAACTTTCCTTGAGTCACGGCTAAGGCTTCTCCAGGAGCAGCTGGCTCGGCTTTGCACTTCTGCTTCCGACTGGAGTTCCCTCCCCCGGTTTCGTGGACGACTATTTTGCGCTTGACACTCCAGAGCCGATCCTCCTCTTCACCATTGGCATACTTGGTGGAAATCTCCATCATCCGACTCAGAGACATATCTCCGGTCCAACCGAACTTCATATTCAACTCTCGATATTTGACGCCTTCCTTGAAGGCACAAACTTCTTGGTGATCAGACACATTTTCCGCTGTGTGATGCAATGTGATCCATCTCTGGATATAGTCCCTCAAAGTTTCATTTGGCTTCTGCACACAAGATTACAGCTCTGTCAACCCTGCTGGTCGTTTGCATGTTCCTTCAAATGTTCTAACAAACACTCGGGCAAGATCTTCCCAACTGTAAATACTGCCAGGCGCTAACTGATTTAACCATGCTCTGGCCGATCCCTCCAACATCAGAGGAAGGTGCTTCATGGCCACTTCATCATTTCCGCCGCCAATCTGAACAGCCGCTCTGTAGTCCTCAAGGCAAGTGTCAGGCTTGGACTCACCAGTGAACTTACTGACTCCAGTCGCCAACCTGAAGTTGGGAGGAATCACCGCGGCCCTGATGGCTCTGCTGAAGCACTCTGGAGCTGAGACATGTACTCTGCTGCTGGTTGGAAAATCTCTGTCATGGACTTCTCTGCGAGCTCTGTTTCTGTCGACCAAACCTTGTACGAGAATAGATCTCGCATCAAATCCAGTTCCACAGGGTCGATGGAATCCTTAG
Source organism: Aegilops longissima (assembly GCA_021605205.1). Classification (NCBI taxonomy): domain Eukaryota; kingdom Viridiplantae; phylum Streptophyta; class Magnoliopsida; order Poales; family Poaceae; genus Aegilops; species Aegilops longissima. The sequence continues at coordinate 457,203,019 of CM038677.1, forward strand.
CCCACCACTCGAGGCGTCTGTCATCATGCTGTCGAGGCACGTATGACCCACTCCTTGGGGGAGGCGTGGGCACTCGACGACGATCATCGTGATCGAGTCGGTGATCATACTGCTCGCGGTTTCTGTACTGATCTCGCCCGTCTCCACGCCCCTCACGCCTCGGGGGCGATCTTGGGCTGTGGGCCGACTGGACTGTATCTGCTACGAAGGATCTGCTGTGGATCCTATTCCGCGACTGAGACACAACTGTATTATGTTCTCCTGCTGCCCGGAGTAAATCCCTGATCTGCATCAAACCTCTGCCAGCTTCTGACTGGGACGGCTGGATTGACTCTGCTATTCGGGCTGCGGCTACGTAGTTCTGGATTGGAGTTCGACATACCTGAGTTGGAGGCAGAAAAAGTTCTCTTCGACTGGATTCTGGAACCCGCTATCGAGCACGCTCGTCGAGTGCATGTTGGGGGTTCTCCAGTCGAGTGCGCTCAGCCAAGTTGGCCAGGCGCGCCTCCTCCAAGGCTCGGGCCTCGGGGGGTTTCTCCAATGATAGGAGTATGAAGTGCATCCATGTTCCGGCGGCGAAGTTCTTCCCTCTGCTGCGTAGAAAGGGGCTCGGGGAGGTACTCCTCGTGGACGCGCGATGGATCGCCTCCGCCATCTCCACCATCAACGCGAGGGAAGCCAGGAGGACTGCGAGGCCCATCGACCACCAGGACTTCCACCGCGGGATCACTGCTGTCACACTCGGATGCGGTTTCTACTGAGCCAGTCGACAGATCGAACATGCCGTAGAGTGTTTCCTCGAGCACGATTGCCGCGACTTGGGGGACGGCCGACTGGCGGGCCACCGCGTGCCTCACCCATCGCTGAATTCTCGATCGACCGGAACGCTTGCGCCGGCGGCGAACAGGAGGAGGACGCCACAGAGCCGACCGACTTCGAGTCGGCGGTGGCGCGCAGAGAGGCCGCCGTGGGCGCACGCGAAAGTGCGTTGCCCTGCGGGCGGGGAGCGCCTCGACGTCGAGTGGAGCCTCTTGGATCCAAGTGGAGTCGTCGGTGACGAACACGAGCGCGCCGAGACGGATCTCGCGGCCCTCGGCCAAACCTCCGCCGGAAACAATGTCGATGGGGATCGGAAAAATCGCAACTTCTCCAACAAGTCGCTAAGACACCTGCCCCACGGTGGGCGCCAACTGTCGTGGTTCTAAGTCTGACAGTAGAATGGGGGGTAGGTATGTAGAGGCAAGATCTTAGCTATGGAGGAGTTGTACACGCAAGTTTTACGAGTTCAGGCCCTTCTCGGAGGAAGTAACAGCCCTACGTCTCGGAGCCCGGAGGCGGTCGACTGGATTATATGTGTGTGAGTTACAGGGGGTGCGAACCCTTGTCCCAGAGGAGGGGGTGGCTTATATAGAGTGCGCCAGGATGTAACACCCCGGATGTAACTTTCCATATTTGTAACTCCAACTCTTGCCATTTTCGGCATTGTGATATGATATTCCCTCCGTGGTTGGGTTTTTGTCTTTCGTTTTGCATCTTGTTTATGTCATGCACCTCATATCATGTCATCATGTGCATCGCATTTGCATACGTGTTCGTCTCATGATTCTGAGCATTTTCCACGTTGTCCGTTTTGCAATCCGGCACTCCTATGTCCCCCGGCGTCCCCTTTTACATTTTTCCGTGAGCGGGTACTAAACTTTCTCGAAATGGACCGAGCCTTGCCAAGTGGCCTTGGTACACCACCGGTAGACCACCTGTCAAGTTTCGGGTCATTTGGAGCTCGTTTGGTACTCCAACGGTTAACCGGGTAACCGCAAAGGCCTCTTTTAAGTTGCAGCCCAACACCCCTCCAAAATAGCCCAATAACCCATCTAAGTCACTTCCATGCTCTCCGTCGTCGGATCACGATCGTGTGGTAAAATCGCACCTCATTTGGAGCTTCCTAGCTCCTTCTACCTATAAAACACCCTCCCCGAAATCCCAGATCATTCCACCCCTAACCCTAGGCGAAATCCTCCTCCGCCCGGACACGTCCGGATCGGGCGGTCGCGTCCATCCGCCGCCCGCCAATCGAGGGCCGCCACGTGGCGCGCCCCGCCGCCGCGCCGCCGCCCCCAGGGTCGGTAGAGCCCTCCCGGCTTCTTGGCGCCGGGCGCGCCCGCGCCTCCGCCGCCGCCGCCTCCCAGCGGTCGCCATCGCCCGCCCGGCCGGCCGCCTCCGCCTCCTCACCCGCCCCCGCGGTCGCGCCAGCGCCCGCCGCCCACATCCCGCGCGGCGCCCGCCGCCTCGCCGCCGCCTCCGGCCGCCGCGCCACGCCGGTCGCCGCCCGGACTCCGGCCGGCCCGGCCCTTCTCCGGCCTCTCCCTCCTCCGGCGCCCGTCCCGGCGCCCGCTGCTCCCGCTCCGCGAACCTCGATCCAAGCGGATCGGATCTGAAAGGTTGACTTTTCTCCCCGAAATTTCCTCTAAGTCATTGATCTGTGATAATTTTGTTGCATTTTCATCATGCCATAACTCTGTTCCCGTAGCTCCATTTAGATGCGTGTAAGATGTCAAATTGTTCGTCTCGGCGAGTACATCATTTCATATCATTGCATCATTTTCATTTGAGCTCATCTTGATGCCCTAAATGCTGGTAGAAGAGGGCTATGTGATGTTAGTTTGATTCTTATCGTAACATGCACTTTTGTCATTTTTGCCATGATTGATGTGTGCATCCTATGAACTTGAGTCCTACATGTGTTTTGTAATATGCCATGCCATCTTTACAGGGTGTATGCCATGTATTTTGTGGTCTCTGTGGTGACTAGCACAAGCATGTAAACTAGGCTTCATGATGTTGCTGATTTCATTTTGTTTTCTTGATATTTTTATGCCATGTAAACTTGATGCTACCGAGAGATCCATGCATATTTTGAGATACTTGATAAGTACGTTTTGAACATATGGTTATTCTATATCCATCCATGCCCTTGTTTGCAATTATGGAGTGCCATAGCTTGAGTCAATCGAGCTCTACTTTTGCTATAAAATGTTTCCTGGCAGATTGTTTACATGTTATTCAATTTTGCCAAGGTTGTTGTAGTTGATCCGTGTATGCTATGATGTTGTTCTTGCCATGTATAGCTTCTATGCCATGTCTTCTTGATGGATGTATGCTTAGTTTATCATGAAATGCTCAGTGAGTGCATCGAGGGCGTTACAAGTTGGTAATCGAGCCATCCCGACTTAGGAGCCCCACAGCTGATTGTTTCTTTGGCGTTGTTGAGTCTAGAACAAAAATGTTTTGAGTCTTAGGATTATATATATCGGAGAGTAGGATTCTTTTTACTCCCAGTCCTTCTGTCGCTCTGGTGAGGTCTCTGACGTAGAAGTTTTGACTCTCCTCTCCTCAAATTTCACTAATTTTTTTAGGATCACGCTGGTATCTTGGAATCGTTCCGATGGTTTTGTGGCGAGAACATTGTTCTTGGTGCCTCGACATTTAGGGGTTGTGGCGGTGTCCCGGGAGTTGAGCTCCGAGGTGTTGTCGTCACAATTTTATCGTTGCGATTCGGAATACTGAGTTTTGCCGACATCGAAAATCTCTTTTGTACAGTTGTTGGTGAGATAACCCGATAACCCGATCTTTGAGGCGAGCTCGGGAGTATTGCCATGACTCGTATAACAGATGCTTTTCAAGGTCGAGGTACCACGATTTCGAAGGTTTCTTGGTTATGTGTTGACGGATGGATACAATTTGGATCTAGGTATTGTTAGTTTGGGTGATATATTTTGTGTCCCTGTATCCCCAACACCAGTTGCATAACGAGAAAGTTTCGAGGAGTTTATAGGTGGGATTCAAGTAGCTCCTAGCATTTCTTCCCTTGATATTTGGTTTGTGATTGGGTAGTCCTTACCACTTATTTGTTCGATCGTACCTTGTTATTTTTTTCTTCAACCCTTAATCAAGTGGCTTCTCACCTTAATGGGCGTGTGATGTTAACTTTGGAATTCATTCGTTCATCCTTGTTGAATGTTTATTGTGAAGACTATATGTTGCAATTTCTATCCGTTGATTCAACTTGTCTATCATGCGTCAAAGTGCTAACGGATGTCACCCTCTTGAGGATGGCTCCATGTAGCGTCGAACCGGATCGCAATGATGGGAGTCGATCAGAACCTCCACCTCCACCTCCGCCTCCGGAGGCATGGCAAGCTATCATGGCAGCCACCAATGCAAATGCTCAGATGATTTTGCAACTCTTGCAAGAGCGTACCCAAGGGCAAGGCAATCAAGGAAATCAATGCCAAGGCAAAAACCAGCCGCACTTTGCTACCCTCAATCAGTTCCTCGCTAATCAGCCGAAGTCTTTCAGCTTCTGTGTCGAGGCCACAGACGCCGACGATTGGCTTGTGGACATTTGCAAACATTTTGAATGTAGCAATGTCGACCGAGGACTTTGTCAAGTTTGCTTTGTTTCAACTCAAGGACCAAGCTGCTGAGTGGTATCAACAATACAAAGATTCCAGAGGAGGTCGTGTAATTACGAGGATGAGTTCATGAGACTTCAAAGCTCACCACATTCGAAAAGTGTTGTTGAGAGCAAGCGTGAGGAGTTCCGCAATCTCAAGCAAGGCAACATGTACGTGTATCAATACAATATCCAATTCGAGAACTCGCTTCAAACCTTCGCTAAGCAAGATGTCCTTGATGAAAAGAGTATGATCTATCAATTCAGAGGTGGTCTCGAGAAGATCTGCAATTAGCTCTCGTGCTTTTGAGCGAGAAAAGTATGATGAATTCTACAACATGGCCTTTGAAGCAAGAGGCTGCCCAGCTCAAATGTGAGGCTTCTAAGAAGAGAATCGGAGATGCAGTTCAGTCTTCTTCTTCCTCTCAAGTGGCAGCTAAGCAGCGAAGTTCTACCTTCCTCCTCCTCCGTTCATCGGCCTTATCGGCGAGAAGAACTCGGTGGTCATGGATCTTCCCACCCACCCAACCCAGGGCTATCGAACAAGTCTAATTCTCAAGCTCCAAGGTCAAATGCTCCTTATCACCGTCCGCTCTCGGTGACTTGCAACAAATGTCGTGAGAAGGTCACTATGCGAACAAGTGCTTCAACCAAAGGCGCCTTCCGCCTCCTCCTCTGTGAGATCTTCCAGCAATGCAAAGGGTCAAGCATAATCCCAAGTCTGCAAAGGTGAACATGATGAATGCAGCTCAAGCGGAGGAATCTCTTGATGTGATAATGGGTAATCTCTCGATTAATGATATTCCTGCAAAAATCTTATTTGATCTTTGGTGCATCGCATTCTTTCATTTCAAGACCTTTTGCATCTAAGCATGAGTTGGTTTTCAAGAATTGCCTAAACCGTTATCGGTTGTCTCTCCGGTAAATTCATGCATGCAAGCTCCTTGGTTCGGATGTTTCCATCAAGATGGGCGACTATAGATTTACGGCTAAACCAATTGTTCTTGGCGACTCGGATATTGATCTTATTCTTGGGATGGATGGCTTTCTCAGCACAAGGCTCGACTTGATTGTGCTTCGGGGAAATTCAATTGACCCACTCTTCTAATGATGTGATCATCTATGCGCTCGTGATGAAACCATTGGTTGTTTTCTCTCAATGAGAAGGCGAATTGGATGCTATCTCTCGATTCGATCGTTTGTGAGTACCAAGATGTCTTTCGGAAGAGCTTCGGGTATGCCTCCTCATCGGCGATTGAGTTCGTTATCGTTCTTGAGCACAGCATTTGAACCCGTTTGCAAGCGTCCATACAAGCTTGGACCTAATGAGCTGAAGGAATTGAAGAAGCAGCTCGATGAACAAGAGCGTCTGGTTTGATCGGACCGAGTTCATCTCCTTGGGGTTGTGGTGTTCTTTTGTCCGAGAAGAAGGATGGCACGGACCGACTTTGCGTCAATTACCGTCCATTGAATAAGAAGACTATCAAGAACAAGTATCCACTTCCCAACATCAATGAGCTTTTCGAGCAACTCAAAGGTGCTAAAGTGTTCTCCAAGCTTGACCTTCGTATGGGTTATCATCAAATTCGCATTCGTGAACAAGATATTCCCAAGACAGCATTCAGAACAAGCTTTGGTTCTTATGGATATACTGTCATGTCTTTCGGCCTTGTCAATGCTCCTCCAACATTCTCTCGAATGATGAACTTCATATTCAACCCCTACACCAATGAATTCGTCTTGGTCTATCTTGATGATATTTTGGTCTTCTCCAAGAATAAGAAGGATCATGCCAAACATTTGCGATTGGTGCTCGACAAGCTCAGAGAGCATCAATTCTATGCAAAGTTTTCCAAATGTGAGTTTTGGCTTGATGAAGTGCTTTATCTTGGTCACATCATCTCCGCCAAGGGCATCGCTGTTAATCCGAGAAGGTGTCTGCGGTTGTGAATTGGGAACCTCCTCGAATGTCAAGCAGACTTAGCGATTTTCTTGGTCTTGCAAGCTATTGCGAAGATTAGTTGAGAATTTTTCTAAGATTGCAAAGCCTCTTTCCAACCTCCTCGAAAGCATGTGAAGTATGTCCGGTCTCCCGAGTGTGACGTTGCTTTCAACACTCTCAAAGAGAAACTCGTCACAGCTCTGTCTTAACTCCTCTGATGAATCCAAACCATTCAAGTTTTACGTGATGCTTCTCTTCAAGGTCTCGGTGCTGTGTTAATGCAAGAGAAGAGAGTTGTGGCCTATACCTCTCGTCATTTGAAGCCCAACGAAAAGAACTACCCCACTCACTATCTTGAGTTGGCGGCGATTGTCCATGCATTAATAACTTGGAGACATCTCTTGTTGGGAAGGAAAGTGGACATATTCACCGATCACAAGAGTCTCAAGTATATCTTCACTCAACCCAACCTCAACCTCGAGCAAACTCGATGGGTCGAAATGATTCAAGAGTACAACCCGAGTATTGAATATACTCCGGCAAGGCCAATGTGATTGCGAGATGCTTTGAGCGGGAAGGCTTATTACAGCAGTTTAATTCTCAAGCCCTTCCAACGGATCTCTGTGAAGCTTTCCATAGCTGAATCTTCAAGTTGTTCCTCAAGGTTTTCTTGCCAACCTCATAGTCTCTCCTACTTTGGAAGATCAAATTCGTGAGGCTCAACTCCTGGATACCATGGTGAAAAAGGTGAAGCGTGGTATCGACAAGGGCATCTCAAGTACAAGTGCTTCCACATTGATGACAAAGATACTCTTTTCTTGAGGACGGATTGTGGTTCCAAAGGGTGATCTACGTAAAGTCATTATGAGCGAGGCACACAATTCCCTTCTATCCATTCATCCCGGAAATGCGAAGATGTACCATGACCTCAAGCGGTCGTATTGGTGGACTCGAATGAAGCAAGAAATTGCTCAATTAGTGAATGAGTGTGATGTCTGCGCAGAAGAGTGAAAGCAGAACACCAGCGACCAGCTGGTCTCCTCCAACCTCTTGCTATTCCGAATAGAAGTTTGACCATATCGAGATGGACTTCGTGACTGGATTTCCAAAGTCAAGCGTGGAAATGATGCTATCTTCGTTGTCATTGACAAGCTTACTAAAGTGGCTCATTTTCTTCCTATCAAAGAATCCATCACAGCAGCTCGGTTGGCGAGCTATACACCTCGAGATTGTCTCCTTGCACGGCATTCCACAATTGATCTCTTCGACCGTGGAAGCATCTTTACCTCAAGTTTTGGGATTCTTTTGAAGGCCATGGGCACCAACATTCGTTTCAGACAGCTTTCCATCCTCAAACAAGTGGCCAAGTCGAGCGAGTCAATCAAATCCTTGAAGACATGCTCGGGGCTTGTGTCATTTCCTTCGGTATGAAATGGGAAGATTGTCTTCCATATGCGAGTTCTCCTACAACAACAGCTTCCAAGCGAGTTGGGCAAGGCCCCATTCGAAATTCTCTATGGCGAGAAAGTGCGTACTCCTCTCAATTGGTGCGAGATGTGAACGCCAACTTCTTGGCAGCGACTTGATCACGAAGCGAAGAAATGTGCAAAGTCATTCGTGAGAATCTCAAAGCCGCATAATCGCGCCAGAAGAGCTATTATGATGACAAGCACCGTGATGTGGCTTTTGAAATCGGAGACCATGTCTACCTCCGTGTCTCTCCAATGAAAGGCACTCGTCGCCCGGTATCAAAGGAAGCTTGCCCCTAGATACGTGGGTCCTTTCAAGATCATTGGCAAAAGAGGCGATCTAAGCCTATCAACGAGCTTCCGTCCAACTTCGCGAACGTGCGACGATGTGTTTCATGTGTCACAACCGCAAGTGCTTCAAGACTCTGGCGCACTATCAACTTCAAGAGATTGACCTCCAAGAAGATCTCTCTTATCATGAGCACCCCGTTGCTATTCTTGAAGAAACCGAGCGCAAGACTCGCAACAAGTCAATCAAATTCCTGAAAGTGAAGTGGTCACACCATTCCGACCGAGAAGCCACACGGGCGCGAGGATCACCTCCGTTCGAATATCCGGAGTTCTTTCAGTCCTAGATCTCGGGACGAGATCCTCTTGTAGTGGTGGAGTGTTGTAACACCCCAGATGTAACTTTCCATATTTGTAACTCCAACTCTTGCCATTTTCGGCATTGTGATATGATATTCCCTCCGTGGTTGGGTTTTTGTCTTTCGTTTTGCATCTTGTTTATGTCATGCACCTCATATCATGTCATCATGTGCATCGCATTTGCATACGTGTTCGTCTCATGATTTCGAGCATTTTCCCCGTTGTCCGTTTTGCAATCCGGCACTCCTATGTCCCCCGGCGTCCCCTTTTACATTTTTCCGTGAGCGGGTACTAAACTTTCTCGGAATGGTCCGAGCCTTGCCAAGTGGCCGCTGTCGAGCACGCTCGTCGAGTGCATGCTGGGGGTTCTCCAGTCGAGTGCGCTCAGCCAAGTTGGCCAGGCGCGCCTCCTCCAAGGCTCGGGCCTCGGGGGGTTTCTCCAATGATAGGAGTATGAAGTGCATCCATGTTCCGACGGCGAAGTTCTTCCCTCTGCTGCGAAGAAAGGGGCTCGGGGAGGTACTCCTCGTGGACACGCGACGGATCGCCTCCGCCATCTCCACCGTTAACGCGAGGGAAGCCAGGAGGACTGCGAGGCCCATCGACCACCAGGACTTCCACCGCGGGATCACTGCTGTCACACTCGGATGCGGTTTCTACTGAGCCAGTCGACAGATCGAACATGCCGTAGAGTGTTTCCTCGAGCTCGATTGCCGTGACTTGGGGGACGGCCGACTGGCGGGCCACCGCGTGCCTCACCCATCGCTGAATTCTCGATCGACCGGAACGCTTGTGCCGGCGGGCAACAGGGAGGGAGGACGCCACAGGAGCTGACTGATACTGAGTCGACGACTGGCGCAGGAGGACGCCGCGGACGCACGCGTGAAAGTGCGTTGCCCTGCGGACGGGGAGCGCCTCGACGTCGAGTGGAGCCTCTTGGATCCAAGTGGAGTCGTCGGTGACGAACACAAGCGCGCCGAGACGGATCTCGTGGCCCTCGGCCAAACCTCCGCCGGAAACCATGTCGATGGGGATCGGAAAAATCGCAACTTCTCCAACAAGTCGCTAAGACACCTGCCCCACGGTGGGCGCCGACTGTCGTGGTTCTAAGTCTGACAGTAGAATGGGGGGTAGGTATGTAGAGACAAGATCTTAGCTATGGAGGAGTTGTACACGCAAGTTTTACGAGTTCAGGCCCTTCTCGGAGGAAGTAACAGCCCTACGTCTCGGACCCCAGAGGCGGTCGACTGGATTATATGCGTGTGAGTTACAGGGGGTGCGAACCCTTGTCCCAGAGGAGGGGGTGGCTTATATAGAGTGCGCCAGGATGTAACACCCCGGATGTAATTTTCCATATTTGTAACTCCAACTCTTGCCATTTTCGGCATTGTGATATGATATTCCCTCCGTGGTTGGGTTTTTGTCTTTCGTTTTGCATCTTGTTTATGTCATGCACCTCATATCATGTCATCATGTGAATCGCATTTGCATACGTGTTCGTCTCATGATTCCGAGCATTTTCTACGTTGTCCGTTTTGCAATCCGGCACTCCTATGTCCCCCGGCGTCCCCTTTTACATTTTTCCGTGAGCGGGTACTAAACTTTCTCGGAATGGACCGAGCCTTGCTAAGTGGCCTTGGTACACCACGGTAGACCACTGTCAAGTTTCGGGTCATTTGGAGCTCGTTTATACTCAGCAGTTAACCGGTAACCATAAAGGCCTCTTTTAAGTTGCAGCCCAACACCCCTCCAAAATAGCCCAATAACCCATCTAAGTCACTTCCATGCTCTCCATCTTCGGATCACGATCGTGTGGTCGAAAACTGCACCTCATTTGGAGCTTCCTAGCTCCTTCTACCTATAAAAACACCCCTCCCCGAAATCCGGATCATTCCACCCCTAACCCTAGACGAAATCCTCCTCCGCCACCGGACACGTCCGGATCGGGCGGATCGTCCGTCCACGTCGCCCGGCCAATCCGGGGCCGCCACGTATGCGCGCCCACTGGCCGCACCCGCCCGCCGGGCCAGGGGAGCCCTCCGGCCAGCGCGGCCGCGCCCGCCGCCTCCGCCCAGCGCCTCCGCCGCCGCCGCCTCCCATGGTCGCCAGCGCCGGTCGCCGCCCGGCCGGCCGCCTCCGTCGCCTCACCCGCCGCCGCGGTCCCGCCTTGGCGCCCGCCATAGCCTCGCCGCCTCCCGCCGCGCCGCCGCCGTCGCCGCCCGGACTCCGCCGGCCCGGCCTCCTCCGGCCTCTCCCTCCTCCGGCGCCCGTCCCCGGCCGCCGCTGCTCCCGCTCCGGCGAACCTCGATCCGAGCCGAATCAGATCTGAGAAGGGTTGACTTTTTCTCCAACCGCCCGAAATTTCCTCTAAGTCATTGATCTGTGATAATTTTGTTGCATTTTCATCATGCCATAACTCCGTACCCGTAGCTCCGTTTCATGCGTGTAAGATGTCAAATTGTTCGTCTCGACGAGTACATCATTTCAACTCATTGCATCATTTTCATTTGAGCTCATCTTGATACCCGAAATGCTGGTAGAAGAGGGCTATGTGATGTTAGTTTCAGATTCTTATCAGAACATGCACTTTTGTCATTTTTGCCATGATTGATGTGTGCATCCTATGAACTTGAGTCCTACATGTGTTTTGTAATATGCCATGCCATCTTTACAGGGGTGTATGCTGAAGGAAATATGCCCTAGAGGCAATAATAAAAGTTATTATTTATTTCCTTATATCATGATAAATGTTTATTATTCATGCTAGAATTGTATTAACCGGAAACATAATACATGTGTGAATATATAGACAAACAGTATGTCACTAGTATGCCTCTACTTGACTAGCTTGTTAATCAAAGATGGTTATGTTTCCTAACCATGAACAAGGAGTTGTTATTTGATTAACAAGGTCACATCATTAGTTGAATGATCTGATTGACATGACCCATTCCGTTAGCTTAACAGTTGATCGTTTAGTATGTTAATGCTTTCTTCATGACCCATACATGTTCCTATAACTATGAGATTATGCAACTCCGTTTACGGAGGAACACTTTGGTACTACCAAACGTCACAACGTAATCGGGTGATTATAAAGGAGTACTACAGGTGTCTCCAAAGGTACTTGTTGGGTTGGCGTATTTGAGATTAGGTTTTGTCACTCCGATTGTCGGAGAGGTATCTCCAGCCTTCTCGGTAATGCACATCACTTAAGCCTTGCAAGCATTACAACTAATGAGTTAGTTGTGAGATGATGTATTACTGAACGAGTAAAGAGACTTACGATAGCGAGATTGAACTAGGTATTGGATACCGACGATCGAATCTCGGGTAAGTAACATACCGATGACAAAGGGAACAACGTTATGTCGTTATGCGGTTTGACCGATAAAGATCTTCGTAGAATATGTAGGAACCAATATGGGCATCCAGGTTCCGCTATTGGTTATTGATCGAGAATGGTTCTAGGTCATGTCTACATAGTTCTCGAACCCGTAGGGTCCGCACGCTTAACGTTCGATGATGATTACATAATGAGTTTATAAGTATTGATGCACGAAGGTTGTTGAGTCCCGATGTGATCACGGACATGACGAGGAGTCTCGAAATGGTCGAGACATAAAGATTGATATATTGGAAGCCTATGTTTGGACTTGAATGGTTCCGAGTGAAAGCAGGATGTTCTTAACACCGGGGTTACGGAACCCCGGGGTATATGGGCCTTCATGGGCCTTGAGGGAGAAGGAGAAGGGCCGGCCAGTGGGCTGCACGCCCCTCCCCTTCCAGTCCGAATAGGACAAGGAGGGGCGCGCCCTTCCCCTTCCCTCCCCAATCCTACTCCAACTAGGAGAGGGGGGAGTCCTACTCTGGTGGGAGTAGGACTCCTCCTTAGTCGCGCCTCCTCTAGGGCCGCCACCTCCCCTTGTCTCCTTTATATATGGGGCAGGGGCACCCCAATACACACAAGTTGATCTACGGATCTTGCCTTAGCCGTGTCGCGTGCCCCTTCCACTATATTCCACTTGGTCATATCGTCGCGGAGCTTAGGAGAAGCCCTGCGCCGAGAAGTCATATCGTCATGGAGCTTAGGCGAAGCCCTGCGTCGGTGGAGCATCAACATCGTCCTGCGCCGTCGTCTTGTGGAACTCATCCCGACACTTTCTGGATCGGAGTCCGGGATCGTCATCGAGCTGAGCGTGTGCGTAACTTCGGAGGTGCCGTCGTTCGGTGCTTGGATCGGTCGGATCGTGGAGACGTCTGACTACATCAACCGCGTTGTTATAACGCTTCGCTTTCGGTTCACGAGGGCGTGGGCGGACCTCTCCCTCTCGTTGCTGTGCCATCACCATGGTCTTGCGTGATCGTAGGAAATTTTTTGAAATTACTACGTTCCCCAACATATGCCATGTATTTTTGTGGTCTCTGTGGTGACTAACACAAGCATGTAAACTAGGCTTCATGATGTTGCTGGTTTCAGCCCCTGTTTTGCTGATATTTTTATGCCATGTAAACTTGATGCTACCGAGAGATCCATGCATATTTTGAGATACTTCAGTAAGGATTTTTTGAACATATGGTTATTCTCTATCCATCCATGCCCTTGTTTGCAATTATGGAGTGCCATAGCTTGAGTCAATCGAGCTCTACTTTTGCTATAAAATGTTTCCTGGCAGATTGTTTACATGTTATTCAATTTTGCCAAGGTTGTTGTAGTTGATCCGTGTATGCTATGATGTTGTTCTTTCCATGTATAGCTTCTATGCCATGTCTTCTTGATGGATGTATGCTTAGTTTATCATGAAATGCTCTGTAGTGAGTGCATCGAGGGCGTTTCACAGGACCCCAGCTCCCCTTCATTACACAGGGTTAAATGTACATCAAGAGGGGGGCGTTACTGGTAACGCCAGCAATAAAGATACATAATGACAATAAAGCTTTGACTTAATTCCCGACCGTTGCAGGGCAGAGTGGCTCTAGACCTTCTGGTAGTCGTGTGATAGTCTTCACGGTCGAGTGACTCAAGACTGCCGAGTGGAACACAGCTTCATGGTCGATTGGATGATGACTCTTCTTCAAATGCTTCTGGTTTTTTGAGAGATGTCCTTGGGGAGGGTATCTTGGACAGGTCCGTGACCCTACCCTAGGTACATAGCTTCATCAGTCGAGGGTCACAGGAAGGTGAAGTGGATGCCATCGATGCAAGGGGTTGGTGCATTGCAACCAGAGCCATCGCGCATGAATACACCAGCACGATGGAGATCTTGGATGTCAAGACAACCAAGGGATATTGGGCTACGCACCGAGCATCGATGCCCGCCAGGTGGATAGCTTCTTCTTCAACTTATGCACCATGGGTATGAGCACTAATGTGAGCTTCTTCTCCAACTTATGCGACAAATGAGCTTTAAATGGGTCAAAAATAGAGCCATCAACCTCCCAGAGCTTAAATATTACTCACCCTCGAGTAAGAAAATTGACTAAGTATGCTAATTGTTTCTAACTCTTAAGCTTACATTGAAGATCCCCGCAAAAAAAGCTTACATTGAATACCAACCTCCAAAAATGTATCCTTATCATTCGTGCAAGCTTGAGAAGTTAACTAGCATGGGAGTAATACATGCAATCCTTTTAGTCCCATTGCTATGAAGGTGAAGAAAGAAGAAATATTTTTGTGGAGTCAAAATTTCCATTGCCAAGGTTTAGAGCGGATGACAATATTATGTTGGTAACAAATCAATGTCTGTCATAGACAAATGAAATTATGCATTAGAGATCACTTCAAAAACACCAACCCGAAGCATAACGGGTACAATAGTAAAATCATCTGTCTGCGTTAGTCAGCCACTCAACTACCTATACAAAGCCGAGTGCAAGCATATGCCTCAAACTTATTGGGAAAAAGGAATAATGATTCGAGTTTTAGAAAGTCCAAAATAAATAAAGTCTTGCATCGTTTGGAAGATCCAACCGTTCAGATTATGCAGAATTGTCATGACTGCAACCCCTTAAACTTTTAGCTCAATCCAATGGTTCAAACTCCGGGAAACATCCAAAAAGTGCATCAATTTGCGAATATTTTTCTGCATGAGACATATCCGATCCGAGGTCATCTTTGCCTATGAGCGGCCTATCAGACGAATTTTCATTAAGGAGGATTTTTGTGGGGTCATATGCTATGTTCTCAAGCATTTGCGTGGAAAATTTGGTCCTATTCTTAGGTGCTCTTCACCGTCGCGCCGATATATCATCGGGCCGACCTCATTGCTCCACATATTCCGACTTGTGCCTGCATCCGACACCATCACTTCGTCGAGCTAACATCGACCAAGTTGCGTGATCACCTTGGCCGACCACCCTGCACTGGCATCCCACACCATTGCTTCGCCGAGTCAACGTCAACTGATACATCTCCAAGACATCTATAATTTATGAAGTATTCATGCTATATTTACATCATTTATATATGGTTTTGGTGCACTTTATATTATTTTTCTAGACTAAACTATTAATCTATTGCCCAATGAAGGAAATATGCCCTAGAGGCAATAATAAAGTGTTATTTATATTTCCTTATATCATGATAAATGTTTATTATTCATGCTAGAATTGTATTAACCGGAAACTTAGTACATGTGTGAATACATAGACAAACAGAGTGTCCCTAGTATGCCTCTACTTGACTAACTCGTTAATCAAAGATATTCGTTACTAAGAATCGATCCTTTCTAGAGAAGGAGTTTCTCTTGAAAGAAGTGAGTGGGAGGAAAGTAGAACTTGATGAGGTAATTGTACCTTCTCCCGAATTGAAAGTAGTTCATCACATAAATTAGTTCCAGTGATTCCTACACCAACAAGTGAGGAAGCTAATGATGATGATGATGAAACTTCAGATCAAGTTACTACCGAACCTCGTAGGTCAACCAGAGTACGAACCACACCAGAGTGGTATGGTAATCCTGTTCTGGAGGTCATGTTACTTGACCATGACGAACCTACGAACTATGAGGAAGCGATGATGAGCCCAGATTCTGCGAAATGGCTTGAGGCCATGAAATCTGAGATGGGATCCATGTATGAGAACAAAGTATGGACTTTGGTTGACTTGCCCGATGATCGTCAAGTCATAGAGAATAAATGGATCTTCAAGAAGAAGACTGACGCTGACGGTAATGTTACTGTCTACAAAGCTCGACTTGTTGCAAAAGGTTTTCGACAAGTTCAAGGAGTTGACTATGATGAGACCTTCTCACCTGTAGCGATGCTTAAATCTATCCGAATCATGTTAGCAATTGCCGCATTTTATCATTATGAAATTTGGCAAATGGATGTCAAAACTGCATCCCTTAATGGATATCTTAAACAAGAGTTGTATATGATTCATCCAGAAGGTTTTGTCGATCCTAAAGGTGCTAACAAAGTGTGCAAGCTCCAGCGATCCATTTATGGACTGGTGCAAGCCTCTCGGAGTTGGAATATACGCTTTGATAGTGTGATCAGAGCATATGGTTTTATACATACTTTTGGAGAAGTCTGTATTTACAAGAAAGTGAGTGAGTGCTCTGTAGCATTTCAAATATTACATGTGGATGGCATATTGTTGATTGGAAATAATACCTAATTTTTGGATAGCATAAAAAGGATACTTGAATAAGAATTTTTCAATGAAAGACCTCGGTGAAGCTGCTTATATATTGGGCATCAAGATCTATAGAGATAGATCAAGACGCTTAATTGGACTTTCACAAAGCACATACCTTGATAAAGTTTTGAAGAAGTTCAAAATGGATCAGTCAAAGAAAGGGTCTTGCCTGTGTTACAAGGTGTGAAGTTGAGTCAGACTCAATGCCCGACCACTTCAGAAGATAGAGAGAAAATGAAAGTCATTCCCTATGCCTCAGCCATAGGTTCTATCATATATGCAATGCTGTGTACCAGACCTGATGTGTGCCTTGCTATAAGTTTAACAGGGAGGTACCAAAGTAATGCATGAGTGGATCACTGGACAGCGGTCAAGAACATCCTGAAACACCTGAAAAGGACTAAGGATATGTTTCTCATTTATGGAGGTGACAAAGAGCTTATCGTAAATGGTTACGTCGATGCAAACTTCAACACTGATCCGAATGACTCAAAGTCGCAAACCAGATACGTATTTATATTGAATGGTGGAGCTGTCAGTTGGTGCAGTTCCAAGCAAAGCGTCGTGGCGGGATCTACATGTGAAGCAGAGTACATAGCTGCTTCGGAAGCAGCAAATGAAGGAGTTCATATCCGATCTAGGTGTAATACCTAGTGCATCAGATCCAATGAAAATATTTTATGACAATACTGGAGCAATAGCCTTGACGAAGGAATCCAGATTTCACAAGAGAACCAAACACATAAAAAGAACGCTTCAATTCCATCCGCGATCAAGTCAAGGAGGGAGACATAGAGATTTGCAAAATACATACATATCTGAATGTTGCAGAACCGTTGACTAAGCCTCTTCCACGAGCAAAACATGATCAGCACCAAGACTCCATGGGTGTTAGAATCATTACTATGTAATCTAGATTATTGACTCTAGTGCAAGTGGGAGACTAAAGGAAATATGCCCTAGAGGCAATAATAAAGTTGTTATTTATATTTCCTTATATCATGATAAATGTTTATTATTCATGCTAGAATTGTATTAACCGGAAACTTAGTACATGTATGAATACATAGACAAACAGAGTGTCCCTAGTATGCCTCTCCTTGACTAGCTCGTTAATCAAAGATGGTTAAGTTTCCTAAACTACATACATGTGTTTATTGCTATTGTTTTCTTCATGACTTATAGATATTCCTCTGAGTATGAGATTATGCAACCCCCGAATACCGGAGGAACACTTTGTGTGCTATCAAACGTCACAATGTAACTGGGCAATTATGAAGATGCTCTACAGGTGTCTCCGAAGGTGTTTGTTGAGTTGGCATATATTAAGATTAGGATTTGTCACTTCATGTATCGGAGAGGTATCTCTGGACCCTCTCGGTAATGCACATCACTATAAGCCTTGCAAGTAATATGACTAATGAGTTAGTTGCGGGATGATGCATTACGGAACGAGTAAAGAGACTTGCCGGTAACAAGATTAAACTAGGTATGAGGATACCAACAATCGAATCTCGGGCAAGTAACATACCGATGACAAAGGGAATGACGTATGTTGTTACGCGATTTGACCGAAAAAGATCTTCATAGAATATGTAGGAGCCGATATGAGCATCCAGGTTCCGCTATTGGTTATTGACCGGAGATGTGTCTCGGTCATGTCTACATAGTTCTCGAACCCGTAGGGTCCGCACGCTTAACATTCGATAACGATTTGTATTATGAGTTATGTGTTTTGGTGACCGAAGTTTGTTCAGAGTCCCGGATGAGATCACGGACATGACGAGGAATCTCAAAATGGTCGAGAGGTAAAGATTGATATATTAGACGAAGGTTCCTACTCCCTTATAGCCCATTAAGGCCCAAATTGGACTAAGGGGAGGGGGCGCAACCCCCTCTTTTCTTTCCCTCTCCCTCTCCTTCCCTTCTTCCCCCTCTTGAAATAGGAAAGGGAATCCAACTAGGATTGGGAATCCCAGTTGGACTCCCCCCTTGGCGCGCCCTCCTTGGCAGCCGACCTCCTCCCCCCTCCTTTATATACGTGGCCAGGGGGCACCCCAAAGGCACATCAATTGTTCTTGGTCGTGTGCGGTGCCCCTCTCCACAGTTTACCACCTCGGTCATACTGTCGTAGTGCTTAGGCGAAGCCCTGCGCAGATCACATCACCAACATCGTCACCACGCCGTCGTGCTGACGAAACTTTCCCTCGACCCTCTACTGGATCAAGAGCTCGAGGGACGTCATCAAGCTGAACGTGTGCTGAATACGGAGGTGCCGTACGTTCGGTACTTGGATCGGTTGGATCGTGAAGACTTTCGACTACATCAACCGCGTTAACTTAACGCTTCCGCTTTCGGTCTATGAGGGTACGTGGACACACTCTCCCATCTCGTTGCTATGCATCTCCTAGATAGATCTTGCGTGATCGTAGGAATTTTTTTGAATTACTACGTTCCCCAACACCCAATGCTAGTTCCTGTTTTCTACTTGCACCTTGGCCGACCGCCCTGCACCGGCATCCCACACCATTGCTTCGTCGAGTCAACGTCAACTGATACATCTCCAACATATCTATAATTTATGAAGTATTCATACTATATTTACATCATTTATATATGGTTTTGGTGCACTTTATCTTATTTTTCTAGACTAAACTATTAATCTATTGCCCAGTGCTAGTTCATGTTTTCTATTTGTTTTTGGTTTTATAGAAAATCAATATCTCGGAAGGTCAAATACCCCGGGGATTTAATATGAATATTTCTAGAATTTATATGATTTTTGGGCGAAGGAATTAACACACAACTATCCTCGAGGGCCCCACAAGGACAGGAGGCGTGGCCACCCCTTGGCTGCGGCATGGGCCCTTGTGGCTTGCACTTCAGTTGGTTGTAGCTCTTCTTTCACCGCAATAAAGCTAATTTCCGTAGAAAAATCCACTCAAAATATCAGCCCGCTCGGATTTACGGATCTCCAAGTATAAAATAAACGGTGAAAGACCAAAAAACAGTCACAAAAAATAAAAGATAGAAGAGAGATCCAATCTAGGGGAGACCTCCCTCTCTCCTGAAGGGCCAAGTAAGAAGAAGAAGGTTCCTCGTCTCCTCCGGTGGCACCGAGACGCCGCCAAGGACATCTCTGTCATCACCATCACCAACAACTCCTCCTCCGTTCCTATGATGGTGTGCGAGTTGTTCATCCTTAGGGCTGAGGTATGTAATAGTAGCTATGTGTTTGATCTCTCTCTCTCTCTCTCATGTTCTTGATGGACTCGATCTTGATTGTACCATGAGCTTTATTAATAAAGTTGGATCATATGATGTTCTTCCCCCCTATCTTTTTGTGGTGAATTGAGTCTTGCTCTTTCAAGTTTCTTTATGTTGGATTTGAGATTACATGATGCATGTCTAGTAATTAACTTGCGGATAGCCGAGGTGTTTGGATGTCAGTTCTTGAGAGAACTAATTATCGCAGACACTGAGAGGCTCTCGGAAATGTCTGAATCAGGAGGGTGGCTAGGTATGCTTAGATCTCTTGATAGCATGCACTGCGGATGGAAAAATTGTCCAAAAGCTCTACAAGGGAAATATCAGGGCCATGTTAAGAAGCCTACCATCATTCTTGAAGTAGTTGCATGACATGATCTTTGGATTTGGCACAATTTTTTTGGCATGGCCGGGTCTCACAATGACATCAATGTGCCGCAGCGGTGTCTAGTGTTTGCTAGGCTGACTGAAGGGAAAGCTCCTCTTTGCAACTATACTGTCAATGGACATGAATACAATATGGGCTACTATCTGGTTGACAGTTCTATCCTCCGTGGGCTACCTTGTACAGACCATCTTTGAGCCAATTGGTCAGAAAAAGGTCTCATTTTGCCCGAAGACAAGCACCTAGAAAGGATGTGCAGAGGGCATTTGAAGTGCTCCATGTCCATTTTGCAGTTGTTCGTGGACCTGTTAAAGAGTGGGATCCGGAGACCTTGTGGGATGTGATTATGTGATCATGTACACCATGATCTTGGAGGATGAGGGTGAAGATATTGTCCCAGCTCTTGAATATGAGAATATGATTGATCCTATTGAACTTCCAGATCAAAATGCATCAATAAATTCGGTATCGAGCAACTCATGATCAACTCTGGGAGCAACTAGACCGCATGTGCTAGTTGATTTCAAGTTTAAACTACTCTAATTTGAAAACTTTGCTGAATTGTAATATTTAAATTAATTTAGAGTAGTTTAAACTTGAAATCAACTAGCACATGTGGTCTAGTTGCTCCCTTTAGCCTACCCCAACTTGTTTGGAACTAAAGACTTTGTTGTTGTTGTTGTTGTTGTTATTGTTGTTGTTGTCGCATTTGAACATTTTACTTGGAAACTTTTAAAAAAAGAGACGGAAGTTTAGGGGACAATTTTGGATGGCCGGCTCACGCAACATTGTCAGCGGACTGATCCTCACCAGTTTACAGATTGATATGGTGTCCGATTTAGAGAACAACGTTGAAGATGCCCTATGGAAGGTCCTCACAAAACAACAAGAATTATCAGCGGAACTAAAGACTCCGAAAGTGGACTCTCCTTAATACTAAGGACTACTACGATACTCTGAAGAAGTACCATCCTACCTGTTTGTTGTCAGCTTGGTGGCATTGTTGAATTTCCTAGGGCAGGAGAGAAAGGCCAAAAGTGAGAGGTGGATGGGATGTGACCCACATGCTAGCTGTGTTCCAAGAAATGGCCCCCCTCTAGATTCCACACGCACAAGGCAACACATACACTGTGGGAATGGTGTGTGATTAGGATATGGCAACAGACACGCCCATCTACCAATCATTGCAAATGGGAAGGTAACAAAGCTCATGATTAACACTGATTGATGCAAGTGGGTCTTGGTTCTAAGCAGTACCTACCCAACGGCTGTAATTTTTTTCCTCTTGCTTTTGTAGGTGCTGCCATTAATGATTGAAGCCACGGTTTCTCTGGTTCAACTGTGCAATAGGATCAGCTACATTCATTGAGGAACAGCACACAGATACACAATCTGGCAATATGTTTTTTGGATCTTTGACCTACCGTATTTTGATCCACTGTTGGGGAAATATAGTACTACATAAGATGTTGGCTCATAATGATATACTAGAGGAACATGTATGTTGCCATTGGTTGGAGTAAATACTAGAGGCATCCAAAACAGAAACAAGATCAAAGACATAGTTGGTTGGAGTAGGAGATAATTTGAACACCCAAAGGGAAGGTAACTTTGTTTGTTCTCTGAATTCTCATGCTTTCCGAGTTGAGAAACTACCACTACATACTTTCTACAGTTAGGGCATGCAAGCAGGAGTTCATCACACAATCCCTGGCCCCTCTTTGCCCTTTTTCAACACACATATTACACCCAAATTCATACCCTGCCATGCCACTGCATCTGCACCCAAAAGCCTGAAACCTGCTGGTTTCTCGTTTGTCATGTGGTAATGATTGTTGTAGTTTCTGAGCTGCTGTGCAGGGAGAAGAGAAAAGAGGGGCGGCTGGCGTATGTACAGAAGGCAGGGGCAGGCACATTTATGGTTCAACCTTCATGTGATTTACTGTAGTCGCCGGCTGGCCACTGCCTGCATTCAATGACATCGAACGGGCCAGACAGGGCAACCTCAGCACAGAATCGAGAACCGGCCGTTTTCAGGACATGAAGAAACCAAGGAAAGGTGATTGGTAGATTTCACTCGCCGTAGAAAGCTTGGGGGTCCTGCCTATGGCTGCTGCTGGCTCCCCCCATCTGCACCATGCTCCCAGCTGAAGGTGCCTTCTAGCTCTGCCCCGTGGCCGTGGCCGGCCGCGACGGCGACGGGTGAACCGGCGTAGGAGAAGCCGGGCACTGCCATCTGGTTCATCTGGAAATAGTTGTGTGCAAGGTTATCTCCCTCGCATCAATTTGAGTGGTACGGTGGCCTGATAGAAGTTCCGGTGTGGAGATTGACGGCAAAGTTCGATTTTTTATATACGTGTCATATGAACTCTCACCTCTTTGGACGGGATGTGCTGCTCGTCGAGCTCCAACTGAGGATTCATGGTCGACAATTTCATGGACAGAAACTGAAGGAGTGCACAAATTATTAGTCAGTTCAGCTCTAAAAGAAAGAAAGTTCAGTCTTGCGACATGTTTGCATATTTGGTGGTTACTTAGCTACCTCGACCTGACGCTGCAGCGACTGGACGTAGTTGATGATCTCGTCGAGCATGAGTGCCTTGCCGGTGATCTGTCCACCGCACATCCGCATGTGATGGTTAATAATTAAGCAGCTAAAAAACGCAAAGAGAAAAACTTAAACAAAAAAAATTTGACCGCCGCCGCAATAATTGGGTACTAAAGTAATCGTGCGCGCCACCTAAACCACCGGCACCTTCCACTGAGGCTAGTCATAGTGGAAGTAACTTAGCTACTCCCTCCGTCTAAATGTATAAGTCATCTTACGTTGCGCACCGTGATCAATGTGGAGGGGAAAACGAGAGAACTTAATGTGTTTTTACTAATTAATAACAATGCATGCAACGAACTAACCAATGCATGTCGTGTTTGGTAGTCTCAAATCATTTAAAGCATGCATGACCCACATCTCTTATTGATTGATATGTCATGAAACAAGAAATGAGATGAGAGTTAATGTACCGCGTCTAAGTGTTTTGGGATTATTTGATTTTCGTAAGATGACTTACACACCTAGACGGAGGGAATAGTAACATAGCGCATTTCGAGAAAAATCTGATTATGTGGTAAGTAATTAATGGGAGATGGTAACATAACATGTTACTGTAACATAACGCTTTTCAAAACAAGATGAGTCTACGAGCTAATAAATGAAGTCGTCTATGATACTACTATTATGCTATTTTGCATTATGAAGTAGTAACTTAGACTAATATCATATGCATGATACTAGTCTAAATTACTCTCCACTATGACCAGCCTGATTAACTAATCATCATCCACCGAAAGCCGGAACGTCGCAACTAATTATGACTAGTGCTGCTAGCTAGTACATATTCTTGGACCACTACGGTCCAAATTACTAAATTACTGCCTCCAAAGCCCAGACTTCACCATAGTAGCTCGCTTTCTTCCTACCTTCGGTGGAGGAGTCGCTCTAGCTAAGCAAAAAGTCCAACTACTATAGAATTACATCCTCAGTAGCAATTAGCTAATGAACTTGTCTAAAAAAAAGCTAATGAACAAGTGGTAGCTGACAACAACATCCAAGTATGGAGTACGAATTTCGTTTGTTCAAATGTATTTTAGACATGGACACAGTCTCCAAAACGCTATCTATGCGTACTCGCCTTCACATGCATGCTAACCGTCCAAGTTAAGAGAATTTGACCTCAAGGAAATTGCGGCTCCGGTGTGTTCATACATGCATAAACACATACTACTACAGTAGTACCTTGTTGCAGCTTGGCACCAGGGACTGCAGTAGCTTCATCCTCTCACCGATCTTCTCCCTCCTCACCTACCAAGTAAGAACAAGCAAAGTCTTCACACATGATTTTTTTTTGAATAACAACCGCAAGGTAGTAGTACACTCAAGTGATTAGTAAATTTTACAGTGACGTGCATTTGGATTCAGGAATTAATGTGTACTCTCTTCGTCCCATAATATAAGACGTTTTTTAACATTATACTAGAGTTAAAAGACGTCTTACATTATGAGACAGATGGAGTAGTATCTAACTAGGATGGGTAGGAGCTTGGTAGGTACCGTACCCTCTCGGCGAGACTGTGACTATCGGTTGCCTGCCCCCTCCTCGCTCTCACATGGATGTAGTCCTTGGCCGGCTCGGCCTTCTCCTCCTCCTCCACCGCCCCGGCGTTTTCCTCGTCGCCGCCGTCGGCCACCCTAGGCCGCTTCGGCGGGCTCGTATTGATTGCCGCCATCTGTATTTGTGCCAATAATTTATATATTATCCACGGAGTTACTTGGCATAGTATCACCAACGAACTGGGCCTTGATTGATGCCAACATCTGTGAAATGAGAGGGAAAAGAAGAACTCACGGAGCAACTGGGCTGTACTGCGGGTAAAGAAGCCTTCGCCTTGCCCTTCGCCGGGGCCGCCTTGCGCTTCCGCGCGGAACCGGCGGCGCCCTTTTTCGTGTGCGGGTCCTGCATTGCGGTTGCGGGCTGGCTGTCCGTCTCGGGGCTCATCTCCAGTTGGGCGCTCTGATCCAATGGCGCCGTCGCGGCAACGCCGGAGGTGTTGCCGACGAGCGACTTGCTGCTTGACACCCGGGATAGCCTGCCGGTCTCCAGTGCGGCGATGGCGCCGTAGCCCCGGAACGCTTGCGGCGCCCCGCGTGGAGGCGAGCTGATAGGCGTGCTGTAGCAGGAGTTGTTGGCGCTTGCGCCGTTGCAGATGCTGCCGAGCCGGCCGATCAGGTCGCCGATGGCGACGTCATCCTCGCAGCCGTGCGCGAAGCCTAAGCCTCCGCCGGCGGTGGCGCTGGCAGGAGACGAGACCAGAGAGCTGAGCGCGGAGTCAAAGTGCGCCGTGGTGGCTGAGGAGTCTACTGGAAGATGCTGGTCGGCTGCCCACGGCAGCCCGAAGGCCATAGCCGCGGCGGCTTCGAACCCTGAACGCGGCGGCTGCACGTAAGATGCGCCAAGGAACGGCGCCGCGAGGCCGGAGGAAAAGTACTCGCCGGGGAAGAAGTGCTCGTTCGCCATTGGAGACTTGGGTGTGCGCTGGCGTGCTCAGAGAGGAGGGGAGAAGAGAGGGGAAGAGGAAGGCTGTGGAGGTTAGGGACGAGGAGGTAGTTGACCGTTATATATGGAAACGGGTGGGAAGTGACCGTATTGGTGGGTGTGGCACGGTGAAAAAAATAGCCTAAAACCTCCAAAGTGCACGCACACCTTTTGAAAAGAACGAGCGGCCGGCTCGTGACTGCACGATCGCGTCGCAATCACATCGCGCGAGCGCCAGGTGCCGCCTGGTCTGTTTCCTCCAACCGCGTGGTTGTGTGCGATTTGTCCTTATCCGACCCAGCGCGGGACACACATGTAAGTGGCTAGAGGGAGATCGTGGGCGGCGGTTTCGAAACGCGAGCCATTCTCTTCCCCATTTCCTCCGCTGGCCGTTCTCTCCCCCATTTCCTCCTCCCTTTCCGCTCTTGCTCTCGCCCCGCAACTGCGGCGAAATCGTGTCGCGGCTCTCAAATCGCCGACGGATTCGTTGCTGGACCGTGGGGGGATTCGCTGCTGGACCGCGCCGGCGTTGCAGGTACTAGTAGTCCCCCTTTGTCTGTCTCGTCGCCGGGGAGTCTAGGTCGTGCGAGGTTGTTGGTGGCGGAAATGGCGGGCTGGGATTCCTAGGGTTTCTGTGGCATCAACTCCCTTGTATGGTCGATTCGGTGTAGACGTGTCGTGTGTGCTTCAGTTCGACTCTCCTGTCCTTGGATTTGTGCGGCAGCAAGGGACAGTGGTGGTGGGGATTCATGGTGGGAGGGTGCGTTGGTGTCGGTGCAGTGGTTGTTTGGATTTGCGGTCGACGCAGACGTCCGTTGGGGCCTTCTGTTGTCCTTCCCCTCTCTGTCTCGTCGCCGGGGATGAGGCCATGTCCAGGTTGATGGTGGCGGATCTGGCGGGCTGCATAGGGTCCCTTTCTGTGCTTGCTTTGATTCCATCTTCATATGCTTCAATTTTGTGTGGTTGCAAGGGGGTAGTGATGGTGGGGATTCATTACTGAGTGTTTTGTGGGCCATGGCCGAGTGATACTTGGGATTTTTGCGGTTTGAGGTACGGTGCGTCCAATGTACCATGTTCCGGTCCTCGCTGCGGTTTGTTGTTGGTAGATGATGTCTTAGATGTGTGCAATGCAATGGCTGATTGAACTACTTTTAGATTTAGTTGCACAAAATTCTACCCAGTTGGTTGCATCCTTTTTTTTTAGTTGGTTGTTCACATATTCTGCACTTTGCATTAGTTGTCATGCTTAGTTGGCTTCCTGTTTGTACTAGGTTAGCTGTCTATATGTTGTTCAGTTGCACAAGTTGCCTGCTCAGTTGACTGCATCCCTATACTAGTTGGCTTCCTGTTTGTACTAGGTTGGTTGTCTATATGTTTTTCAGTTGCACAAGTCGCCTGCCCAGTTGACTGCATCCCTATACTAGTTGGCTTCCTGTTTGTACTAGGTTGACAGTCTATATGTTTTTCAGTTGCACAAGTTGCCTGCCTAGTTGACTGCATAACTATACTAGTTGTCATGCTTAGTTTGCTTCATGTTTGTACTAGGTTGGTTGTCTATATTCTTTTGAGTTGCACAAGTTTCCCTGCTTCCATGTTCGAGTTGCTCCTGTAGGTGCCCTGCTGGTGCACCTACTTGTCCATATATTCTAGTTGCCTAGGAGATTAATCACAGTTGGTGGATAGCCTGTCCATTTTTTGCTGCATACTTGTCCATATTTTTCTAGTTGGCTATGCATTTTTTTGTTTGTCCCAGTTGCATAAGTTATGATACTCAACTGCTTGCCTTTAGTTAACTATTTTTCTGCCTAGTTATTACTCGCCTTAGTGAAACTAGTTGGCTTATATGCTGTCCAGTTGCACAAGGTTAACTTCCCAGTTGGCTGCATCACTGTAGTAGTTGGTTGTCCACATGTTCTACAGTTTTTCCACTAGGTGTTCTGCTTATGCGTAGAGGTCTGCAGATCAAAGCAACCTTTTATGTTTTCTCTAGTTTGTTTGCGCATTTTCTAACTATGTTTTCTTTTCTTGTATTTCCCCCACAGGCTAAAAATGGTTATAATAGGAGGAGATACGGATGGCAATGAAGAAGATGTTTTATTTTTATTTTTTCTGTGTCTTTGAGTTGTTTTCAACTTATCCATGTATGCTTATGTCCTTTTTTCATGTTTTTTTGGTTGCTTAATTAGGGTTCTGGAAGTCAGTCCCTTCGCCGGAACTCAAAGCGTGCTGCTAATCGCCAGCCATGCTCTGCGCGTAGTGTATAGCAGGGAGAGAAAGTTGAGGTAAGTGGCATGCCGATGACACAAGCATCTTATTTTGGTTTCATTTGGGTCATATAATATTTTTTTGTTTTTTCCCATGCCCATGTTTTTTATTTTCTTAGGATGTTGATCAGTTTCGGGTTGTAAAGCAGACTAGACATGCAACAGTTGCAGGGGGAGCTGAATCATCTACTAGGGTAAGTAAATCCTTGAATATCAATGTTTCTCGCTTTTTTTAGATGTTGATGAAATTATGCATCCGTTGGCACCACTATTTTGTTGTAGTTGCTCAATAACCATCTTGTAGTTGACATCACTGGTCATCTTGATCTAAATATAGTTTTCCCAGAAGTTGACATGAGTTGGCATCCTGTAGTTGACATCACTGGTCACCATTTGTGCAGGCAGCAGTTGCTGGAGGAGCTGCCTCATCTTTCGTAGCAGATGCTGAGGTATGTGTTTGTGTGTGTGTGTGTGTGTGTGTGTGTGTATGAGCTATTGAACAATTTCTTGCAAACCTTTTTCCTTAGTTGCTGTTATCTTCTTGCAATATCATGCTTATCGTTGCACATCCCCTATAACTTTTTGTAGTTGTCAGGTCTAGTATATTTTCTTAGTTTTTTTGTAGGTTGCACACTGGTAGTCTTCAATTGTCATCATGAGCTTTCATAGTTGCACAAAAACATCATATTAGTTGGCATGATCCATTTTATGTTTATATAGTTTTTGCAATACTAATCCAAATGATCATTGCTAGTTTTTTCTTAGTCCAGTTCTTTGTCTTGTGTTTAATGTTTTTATTTTCTCATCAACAGGCCTGCGGTGAAGGAGTTGAGGTGGGTGCATGGGAAGATGTGGAGCGACCATCACAAGCGGGCAGGATAAGGGCATCACCAGGGCGGTTTGCAAAGTTCAACAGCTCGCTATCCCCACTGCAGAAGTCTGAGCTAGTTTCAAGGTTGTTTGGGGGCCTATTGAACTTATCAGAGACACTTCCAGCGGACCTCACTAAATTCCTGGTGCAGTCCTACCAGCGAGAGAACTTTAAAATGGTGTTCCCAGGCAGGGGAAGGATTCGCGTCGGTGCTGACAGTGTTCACAGGGTATTTGATCTCCCAAAAAGGGGTCAAAAAGTCAGATATGTAGTAGACAAGGATGCAACTAGGAGATTCAAAGAGGCTTTCAACATAACCAGAAATTCTCATCCCTAGATCAGTACATGGTGCAAGATGATTAAGGATATGGCGGGAAGAACGGATGACACATTCTTTATGGCCTGGCTTGCGATTGCATTCAACACTTTTCTAGCACCAACCAAAACCCTGAAGCTGAGCCCAAAGTGCTACGGACTTGTGCTAGACCATGAAATGCTCAAGAACATAAACATCTGCCTCTTTGTAGCAGAACACATAAATGAAGCTTTCCGGAACATGGACCAGAATAAGCAAACCGTTTGTTACTGCTTGTATCACTAGATGGTGAGTGAAAACTAGCACTTTCATGTGTTTTTCTTCTTTGTGCACTTATAGTTTCTGAAATACTCCTCATAATAACTAAAGTTGGGTTTGCTTTTTTGGTTCTGTGGCAGATCCTATACCTTGATGCACTCGTTCATGATATCCCAGTAAGCAACTACACGATACGAGCAAATGCATGGGATAGTAGCCTAATTGCCAAGGTGATCAAGAAGGACTCGATCTCTCCTGGTGTGTTCGGCAAATTACAAGTGAGTTCTCTTTTTTTCCAACAGTGGATATTTTTATGTTCTATTCATTTCTGCTTAGATTTAATTCCTTGGTAGCTCCGCATATGCTTTTGAGATCAGCTTTTCGACACTTTTTGGTATTTGCACAAAAACTGTGATCAATTGGCACAATAATGCCTGTAGTTGCACAACTTGTAGCTTTAGTTTGGCATCTGGACACATGTTCATTTTTAAATGGCACATCATGTGTTTCAAGTTGCACATACCTATCTGGTTGCACAGATGTGTGACATCAGTTGGCAGAAACATTTTTAGGTGTCCTGTGGGTTGTGCAGTTGCATATATGTAGAATCCAGTCTGCCCAGCATTTTGTTGTAGTTGCACATGTTATAACAATTGGTTTTCGCTGAACACAAAATCTGTTTGATAACCTTGTTCTTTTCTTTTCTCCTTTTCACATCAACTTAAAGAGGAGTATAAGGGCATGGAGTAGACACCACTGTTTGGTGGTCTTTTGCAAGCTGAAGCATTTGTGGCATCCAAGTTGCCAATAACCTACAACCCGTAGGTCAGTCTTTGCATAAAGGAGTTTGGATCAGTTGCCAACATTTTCTTCTTAAAAATGTTTTCTTATTGAATTAGTACTCAATCTTTTTTTGTGCTGATGCAGAAAAAGGAAAAGATTGCCAAAGTGGTCAATGACTTGTGCAAGGCAGTAACTGAATACGTTGGCACCTTCATTGAAGCAGTTGCCAAGATCGATGATGAGGAACCGGATATTGATCCATATGTACAACAGACATCAACTGGAACCGTCACGTCACGCCGTGTTCCAAAAAGGAAGAGACGAGTTTCACCTATACAAGAAGAATAAGAGTTTATTGAGGAGTCAGAAGAAGATGATGAAATGGAAGTAGCACAACATGTTGAACATGATGGGGACACAGATGAGGATGAATCAGAGGAGGATGACAAAGAAGAAGATGAATAGGAGGAAGAGGAGGATGAGGAGGAGGAGGAGGAGGAAGAAGAGGATAAAGAAGCCGAGGAGGACAAAGAAGAAGAGGACAAAGGAGAGGAGGAGGACAAGGAAGAAGATAATGAGGGAGAGGAGGAGGAAGAAGATGAGGCCAAAGAGGGGGATTGAGACAAAGGTGCAACAGATGATGGCAGTGAGGGGGAAGGAGATGACGAGGATGTTGATTGTGATGATCAAGGGGGATCCAACGAAGACAGTGACAACAGCGATGCCGATGATGACAAGGGCCCTGGTCCCGGGGATACAGGCGGCAACACATCTAGGGGGACTAGCAGCACTATCAACCCTAGCAGCAGCAACAACTCAATATGCAGGAAGAGCACATTACAGATGTGGATGGATAAAAGTTGCTGGAAAGATGAACAATTTCCAAAGTGAAAGAAAAATGACGAGGCGGAGTCTCAAGGGAGCATTGATATGCTCAAGCTGTGCAACTTGAAGCCAGCTTTGCCAACCACTTTCCCCATGCCAGATTTTAGTGACCAAGAGATGTGTTAGAACATCGATTTTGCCATTGATCAGAAGTTGTTCTTATTAAGCGAGGCTGAAAAGAATCAAGTTGACATGGAGGAAGCAGGAAAGGGTCTGGACTGGGTTCATTCAAAGGCAAAATACAAGGAATATTTGAAGCAGCTTCCAAATATAAGCTCCAGCAAGAGCAAGGCAACATCCGTGGCAAACCCTCATGTGGTACAGAAGCACAAAGCAGTTTCAATGAAGAAGAATCTGAAGTTGCCTCAAACCCAGCAACAGATGCTAAGGGCAGATGCTGAAATAAATGCGGAGAAGGAAGCTGTCGCGCCAACTGTTGTGCCAACTGTAGTGAGCAGAGAGCCAACCAACACTCAAGGTGTGACAACAATACATGTTGAGCCTACAACCATGACATGAGTTGAACAGATCAAGGGGAAGACTACTATGTCAGCACGCCCACCTAAACCAGCTAAGCAGCAAAAGATTCTCAAGTTTGCCAAGGGCACAAAGGGGGAACAGTGCACAAAAGGTGTGGGGTTTAGACACGAGACAGAACAATGTGCCACAACCATCGATGCAGGAGTGCCAAGTTCAGCTAGATTGCTGCCAACTGAGGCTGGAAAGATGCCAACTGCAGATACTACTGTACCAACTGAAGTGTCAATTAGCAGCAGGGTCACAGTCAAAGCTACCACTGCTACTCAGGAAGGCACCACTACAACAACAAGCCCCAAGGTGCCAACTCATATAGATACTTCAATGCCAAACACAGAAGGAGGTGATCAAACTGCCAAAGTGCCATCTCCAAGAGCTAACACACAGCATCGAAGCAAGCCTACATCACCAAGAGGTGACCTTCAGCACTCATTAACACAAGAGGAGGTGTTCAACATTGTAAGTAGGTGCAAGCCTCCTAGGCCGCCAACTACAAGACTATTGCGAACCAAGTCAGCGAACGATGCACCTGTGTATGTGCCGCAAGGAGATACCCTGGGCCTTCAATCCATACACAGATCCAACTCTTACAGCTATCATGGTGACGGGTACTGTGATGCACCAACTTTTGACCTAGGCATAGATGGTGACACTGAGCCTGCTGCAGCACTTGCTCCAGCAGCACAAACAGGGGATGCCAATGTGGTTGTCATAGATGAGGGTGAGTTGGATCTAGCAACTGTGAATGAAGGATGCGCTGTTGCTGATGCTGGCAAGAAATTAGCTCACCAGCCAGATGTTGGATCACCAGACAGCTGCCACACCCCGATATGCACAGAACCAGCAGTTGGCACGAGCAGTTCTTCAGGACCACCTGTTGCACAAAGACAAAGGAGGGTAATAAGGCCCGGAGAATCTCAAAGGTTTCCATTCATTGATTACAACAAGAAGAAGACGTTCAACTCCAATGAGGTAGTCAACAAGCTTTACACTACCCTCTTGTATTGGGCCAGGCATCACCCAGGAGCAAATGATGCTCTTACCAGGTAAACCAACTCCCCACAGCCTACATACATATCAACTTTAGTTGCACATTACCACCCACTTAGTTGCACAGAAAGCAAATCATGTTGCATAGAACAATGCTTTTAGTTGCACACTCTTGTTTTTTTAATACACATTTTTTTGTTGCTGTGACCCTTCAAGCTAACTTGCCTTTTTAAAAAAAATCAGCCCTGAGATAATCAGGTATGGTGATTTCTACATTTCTATAAAGGAGTTAGTTGATTCCATCAAGCCTATTCAATGGCTGTCAAGAATTGTAATTGAGACTGGAATCATACACATCATGGATAACTTACCAGAAGGGTCAAAGAAGGTCGTTAAGCCACTAAGGTTTTCTGTAAGATTTTTCAAAACATTTCCCCCCTCATCTTGTTTGTAGAACTTTTGTTGACAAATTCAGGGAGTCCTTTCATCTAGTAAGGAGTTTGAGGCATGTTTATAATTTCTGCAGATCAATTGACAGCAAGGGGTCCACAGTGTGAATGAGATAAACAAGAAATTTGAATACAAGAACCGTCTCGACAAGCAAGACTTGGTCAGTGCTGTGCCCACATGATCCATCTCTTAGTTGGCACCCATAGCATGTTCAGTTGCACATGACACATCTATTAGTTGGCAAATACTTTATTGCAACCTGTTTTAACTTCACCATTTTTTTACTATTTTCTTTACCTACAACGTGTATCTGTGTCTGAATCGTTCACGTGTGCAGGTCATGCTGCCAGTGCTTGAGTGCGCTGATATAAACGATAAGGATGGGGGCAGGCATTATTGGGTCTTCAACGTCAACTTGAGGGATGGACGTTTCGAAGTTCTTGATTCAAGCAGGAAGCTGGACACCATTGAGTTGATGAACACCGCATCTACCATCGCGGGGGCAGTACGCTAGCTATGGAGGAAGCATTACCCAAAGTTCAGCATCGAGCACTTCCAGATTATTAACATTGAGTACCGAAGCAACACGTCAAGTAAGACAAGAAGCACGACATTCTTCTCAATTTTTACCATCAATCTATAGTTGATTCATATAGTAGTTGGCTATCCCAGCTGGCTTACTGTTTGTACTAGTTGGGTGTCTACAAGCTGTTCAGTTGCACAAGTTGCCTGCTCAGTTGGCTGCATCAGTTTACTAGTTGGCTGTCCATATATTCTACACTTGCACTAGTTGTCCTGCTTAGTTGGTTTGTTGTTCTGCACTATCTTGGCTGTCTATATGTTGTTCATTTGCACAATTTGCCTGCTTAGTTGGCTGCATCCATGTACTAGTTGGCTGTCCACATGTTCTGCATTTTTGCACTAGTTGTCATGCTTAGGTTTGCTTCCTGTTTTGTACTAGGTTGGCTGTCTATATGTTGTTGAGTTGCAGAAGTTGCTCTGCTTCTGTGTTCGAGTTGACCCCGTAAGTGCCCTGCTGGTGCACCTACTTGTCCATATATTTCTAGTTGGCTATGCACATTTTTTGTCCTAGTCCTTTTGTTTGTTTGTCCCAGTTGTACAACTTATCATACTCGACTGCCTGCCTTTAGTTAACTATTTTTCTGCCTAGTTATCACTTGTTTAAATGATTATTTGTTTTATAGATGTACAATCCATATGTTTTTTTAAGACACACAACTAGTTTGCAATCTGTTTTTTTCATTTTTATGACTTTCTCATGGATTATCTAGCTAGTTGCACAGTGGATCACGAGTAGTTGCACAGTGGCACATCATTAGTTACACAGTTCCACAGAGTACATCATATTATTGGTTTTAAATTTCTGTGACAAATTTTCCTTTTCCCCACCGCATCAATGAGTGTGGGCTGTTCGCACTGCTTAACACCACTGAGTGGAACGGTAGCCAACTGCCCAACTATGACCCCAAGGAAGTACTCAACATCAGGAAGAAGCTGTCATATGATTGGGTCACCAACGTGCACAACTCCGCCCCATGGAGGAAGTTGCTGAGATACGACAAGGACTAGGTCGGTACTCTTTTTATTCTCTGCCCTTTTTTCAATGCCTTGCTGGTTTGCACAATTTTTTGATAGATTTGTAGTTGCACACTAGTAGTAATTCCGTTGGAACTCAATGTCATCACTTTTGTTGACACATTAGGAGCACTGGGCATACAATTGTTCAACAACTAAATATTAATCCATTTTCCAACAAAGGAACAAATAGCAACCATTTTACACAGTGCATGAACTAATTCAAGGAAAACAACTTAGAGAAGAGAAAGCATAGATGCTGAATGTGTCCACTTGGTCCCAACATTGCTAAAAAACAATCACCCTTTTTCCTTTTCCCTTTTTTCATACAAACGATGCAAGAGAATCACAACAGCCTGAGTGGACAGACACCGGCAGTGTGCTCTGTAGATTGGCAGTGGCTATATTTGTTTTCCTTCTCTGGGTGTAGCTCCAGCGCCGATTTGTACCGTCGACTCTTCGCCCTACCCTTTGTAGTAGACCTTGGAGGTTCCCTGGGCACAAAATCACCAGAGACTTGTGCAGGGGATGCAGCCTCCAACGGGGAAGTAGGACCAGTGTGTGTGGGCGCTGGAACATCACGAGGTTGTGTTCGATCACCTGTGGAACAATCATATAAAGAGTTTACTATTTTTTTGTTGCAACCAGGACTGATGTTGTGTGCAACCACACAGCTCATGCTGTGCAACTAACTGGTAGCTGTGTGCAAGTTAAGTTGAAAAGAAAACCTGTAGTAGCACGGCCCGTCATGGCACTTGGATGGTAATCACCTATAGCCAGAACAGGAAAAATAAGTTAGTTGTTTATCTTGATGCTCGAACTAACATAGCATGCACAACTGGGTAGCCTATTCTGTGCAACTGGGCACCATGATCTGTGCAACTGAAGTTACACACTTAGTTAGATGGGGAGTTGGGGTAGGTAATTACCTGGATGATGAGCCCCCTGAGTACTCCCTGTAGGGCCATTGGGAGGAGCACACAGGGCACTGCTTGCTAGGCCAGGCGGGGGAGGAGGTGGCGGAGCATGCCGTGTAGGGCATGGAGGTGGAGGAGGTCCTCGAGGGTTGCCATCACCTATAGCCAGAACAAGAAAAACAAGTTAGTTGTTTATCTTGATGCTCGAACTATCATAGTGCACGCAACTGGGTAGCCTGTTCTGTGCAACTGGGCACCATGATGTGTGCAACTGAAGTTACACACTTAGTTAGATGGGGAGTTGGGGCAGGTAATTACCTGGATGATGATCCCCCTGAGTACTGCCTGTAGGGCCATTGGGACGAGAACGCGGGGCACTGCTTGTTGGCCCAGGCGGGGGAGGAGGTGGCGGAGCATGCTGTGTAGAGCCTAGAGGTGGAGGAGGTCCTCGAGGGTTGCCATCATCTGATGGCCCTGTAGCAGCAGCCGGTTTTTTCTTTTTCTTGGACTTGTTCAGGTGGCCGATCTCGGTACGTGCTCCGCGCATATGCTTGTATACAATGGCCTGTGCTACATCAAAGCCACTCGCAAACTTGGCTAGTTTCCGAAAATCGTATATCATGTTTCTCTCCCTTATCTGCTTCTTTGATTGAGGAGGCATTTCATCCGGTTGCTCATTGTCGGTGTCAAAACCGGCGGATCTCGGGTAGGGGGTCCCGAACTGTGCGTCTAAGGCGGATGGTAACAGGAGGTGGGGGACACGATGTTTACCCAGGTTCGGGCCCTCTCAATGGAGGTAATACCCTACTTCCTACTTGATTGATCTTGATGATATGAGTATTACAAGAGTTGATCTACCACGAGATCGTAGAGGCTAAACCCTAGAAGCTAGCCTATGATTATGATTGTTGTTGTCCCACGGACTAAACCCTCCGGTTTATATAGACACGGAGGGGGCTAGGGTTACATAGAGTCGGTTACAAGGGAGGAGATCTACATATCCGTATTGCCAAGCTTGCCTTCCACGCCAAGGAGAATCCCATCCGGACATGAGACAAAGTCTTCAATCTTGTATCTTCATAGTCCAATAGTCCGGCTGTCCAAGGACCCCCTAATCCAGGACTCCCTCAGTAGCCCCCGAACCAGTCTTCAATGACGATGAGTCCGGCACGCAGATTGTCTTCGGCATTGCAAGGCGGGTTCTTCTCCAAATTCTGAGTACCTGTTAAGTAGTGTCCGGCTTCCCATGAATGTTGCACTCGGCTTCTGTGCCTAATAATGGCTATCCTCCACGTGTCGAGCGAATGCGAGAAGTCGGGGCATTTTTACACTTGCCACCCTAACCATGTAAGTAAATCGTCTATTTAAAGAGACGGGGATCCTCAGATCCAGATCACACCATCCTCCCACAATGAGTATCCATCGGAGCGCGCCCGGAAAAGTCCATCCCATCATGGCCGACCATCGCAGCTCCTCCTCTCGCTCCCGTAGACCTAAGCCGAGCAATTGGAAGAAGTGTTCCATCCCCCACAGCCAATTAGTAGAGTTACAGACCCAGGGGTTTCTCCCTCCAGCGTATTTGGTCCCCGTTCGTGCCAGACTGGCCACTTACAACGGCGGAGAGCAAGCGGAGAGCTTTCCCAACCCATCCATGGGGGAGCGGGTATGCCTCGTCCCTTACTTATTAAGGGGGCTTGGTTTTCCAATCCATCCGTTCCTCCGCGGGCTCCTACAGTTCTACGGCCTCCAGCTGCATAACTTTACTCCCGCCTCCATATTACACTTCGCTGGCTATGTCGCCCTTTGCGAGCTGTTTTTGGGCTACGAAGCTCATTTCAAGCTATGGAAGAAGCTATTCTGCCTCATACCCCGTACACAGGAGGGGTTAATATATCAAGTGGGCGAAGCCGAGATATGGCGCAGCGCCGGGACCGGATACCTGTCCGGTGCTCCGAAGAAGACATCTGAAGACTGGCCTTCGGAGTGGTTTTATATGGAGGACGTCCCCCTTTCGGACCCTATTTGGATGGGCCTTCCTGAGTTCGACAACGCTCCCTTGAAGAAACGCCACAGCTGGCGCCCTCGGAGCCCCCAGGGGGAAGATAACGGAGAAGTCCTTTACCTGATAGGCCGGATAAAGACGCTGGCCAAATCAGGATTGACAATAATCGAGGTTATGTCAATATGTATAATGCGGGGGGTGCAGCCACTTCAATATCAGGGACAACCCATGTGGCACTTCAATGGAGAAGACGATGCTACCCGCTGCGGTCGTAAGGGACCGGACTCTGTCGCTGCTCTAGCGAAAATACTGTCTAATTTATATAAAGGAGAGGAAGAGGAGTTCATCCGCATTAAACCACAGGATGGATTCTCCATGTACAACCCCCCAAGCTGGGTGAGCTGCTACTTTTTACTCCAAATCTTCCCGCATTCTTCGTCATAAGTATTTACCTTGCTATTTCATAGCAGGAACTGTGGAAAGCTGTGAGGGAGGTCCACAACCCGCCTCCACAACCAGAGGACCCTGACCGGGCCCTCGACCCCGGACTCGAAGAAGATCCGGACACATTTGTGGAGCTCATTGATAGGACGTTCTATCAATTAAGCTGCGACGGTGCCCTGGTGGCCATCATAGCCGATTATCCTGGACTACTCCCTGCATCGCGTGTAAGTAAAACCGGAGTCCCAACTTCCGAGAAGGATCCCTTTTTCTGCACTTCACCTACCGCACACATATGGTGTCTTACAGGGAAGGCCCTTGGGACGCCATGCCAAACCCGCAGTGGCTCACCAACAAGGGGCACCAAAGCCGGGTAGGCTTAAAAAGAAGGCGGTCAGGACTGAGAAGCCATCGCAGAGGTATGAAAAAGAACCCCGCTCCGTGGTTGTTGTCTTTTAAAATATAATAACGTCCATGTTTCCTAGCAGGAAAAACGCTCATCGGCCCATATCTGGAGAGCCTGTGCCACGCCTCCACCAGCCGGGCTCCAGAGCCGGACTTAGAGGTGGATGCTAACATGGGGCCAACACCGGATGTTCCTCCTACAGAGGATGCGGATAGGCTGTCTGCTACGAATTCCCAAGTGGAGAGTGCCATGAATCACAAAGGCGCCGGGCCGGGCATTCTCATGACGCTTGTTTCTCCCAAGAGGTGTTCGATGCCTTGACTCGGAGGCGCGTACATCCGAGCTGCTCAAAATAGTCTTGCCAGAGCCACGAACCAGTATGTAAAGGATATACGGGTAAGAAAATATAATAATTATGTATATCAGTAGCCCCTAAGACTTGAAACAGTTGGCACAACTGATTTAAGGATCGTTGTTTGCGTAGGTTCTTACGGAGAAGAATACCCAGTTATCTCAAGAGCTGGAGGAGTGCAAAGCCCAGCTTCAGGCCGCAGTTGCCGCAATGAAGGAGTCTGAGAAGGCCCCATCTAGTAACACTTGTCTCTATTGCAAAGAATGACATGTACCAGGTAGTATGCGGCATATATGCAAATCTAACAATAGATTTTGCAGATGACCCCAGAGTGAATCCGGAGGTCGTGCGAGGGGATGAGCGACATGCTCAACGACAGCTAAAGGCTGGCGAGCGCGTGCTTACAAAGGTTAGGCGGGAGAAAAACGATCTCCAAGATGCCGATACCCGGCTGGGCGTTGAACTTAAAGATGTTCGAGCCCAGCTTGCTGACTCCGTAAAGGAGAATAAGAGGCTTCGACGCGACATTTTTAGTAAGTGCTTGAACAAACTTTTACAGAGTTCAACAAAGAAACCGGCTAACAGAGTTATATCTGTAGGTATGCTGACGGGTCGTCCCGCGGAGGAGATGCCCGGGTCTATGGGTGATCTTCTACGTAGCTCTCTAACGCATACGAACAAGTCTGACAGTGATGCAGGGCATTGCCCAAGCCTTGTGGCTATCCGCCTCCCTGCCAGGAGGCATGGGGGAGCTCGTAGAGATGCTCAGGAGAGCGTGGAGACGCTTCCGGTTATGGAAGATATCAGCCTGCCGACAAGGTGCAAGGGAAGCCTGGGCCATGGTGAAGACGCGATATACCAAGGCTGACCCGAACCACATGGCCGAGGTCGGACCTGTGGGGCCTGATGGGTGAGAGATCCCCGTCAGTTTGGTGTATGACCAAGTTAAATTAGCCGCAAAGTATTCCCAACAGGATTGTAGGCTAGACAGCCCGTTGGATGGTATAGAAGAAGAATTTAGTCAGTCTAAGTGACTGTGTACTTCGAGTGACATATATTGTCCCTAGCCGGATTGTAAATCATTTGTCATGGCGGACCTTTTCGCTTCAACCTCTGGACCCGACAGTCCGGAGTGTATCCGAATACCCGCTCAGTTATGTAAAAACCAGGGTACGCGTGGAAACCAGGCGTAGGGGTCATAATTGCTTGAACAGACAAGTACCCAACTAGCTATGTTATATTGCATGGATAGTAAGAAACATCTTCCAGGGAGAATAGTTCCTTTAAGGGTTCCTTTCCCTGGGTACCCATGCATTAATGTGCATGTCCGAACTGCAAAAAGAGATGCAGGATATAAACATCTGGGGGCATGTATTACAATAAATAAAAGTCATCTTTTTTTCACCGACCGAATATTCCCTTAAGAACGCTAGCTTTCGGCTTCACGCAGTCTGAGGTACACATCCGGCTGACCCGATAGTAACAATCGCAGAGGTGCTCCCCTTATGCCCTAGCCGAATTAACGGGAACGTAGGGCATAAACACAAGAGCCAGGCAACCCATCTTGGCCAAAACTTAAGTCATATCGATGCATATAATGGCGAAGAAAAGGTACATGTGGAAAAGTAACACATGTGCGGGGGGCATAGAGCCCGAAACATAGTTATATTAAGCTTCTGTATAAGAAGCCCCCAGGTATAATGAGCACGCCTAGCGCGTCAAGATTGTGTAGTCAAGACACATTTTAGCCTTTTAAGGCCTTGAAGAAAAAGGGAAGAAAGAAAGAAAGAAAAGACAGATAACGGATATAAAAAAAATTGACGGAGGTAAGGAGACGAACATAGAGTTCGGCACTAGGCGTAGAACCTTCGGAGTCTGGCTGTGTTCCATGGGTTTGGCTCGTGTCGATTGTCCGACGCATCCCGCAGACGGTACGCCCCCCCCCCCGGTCAGAACTTTGTCAATAATGAAGGGACCTTCCCATTTGGGCTTGAGCTTGTTCTTTTTCTTCTCCGGTAGGCGTAGAACAAGTTCGCCAACGTTATACGTTTTGGCCCGTACTTCTCTGCTTTGATACCTTCGAGCATGTTGCTGATAGAATGCGGAACGGGCCTTTGCCACGTCACGCTCCTCCTCCAGGGCATCCAAACTGTCCTACCGATCAAGCTCGGCTTCTTTCTCTTCGTACATGCACACTCGAGGTGAGTCATGAATTATGTCGCAGGGCAGTACCGCCTCTGCACCGTACAACATAAAGAACGGTGTGTATCCGGTAGTGCGATTCGGCGTGGTCCGCAGCCCCCATAGTACGGAGTCGAACTCCTCGACCCAGTGTGTATTTGATTCCTTCAAGGATCACACTAATCTGGGTTTAATGCCCCTCATGATAAGACCATTTGCTCGCTCGACTTGACCGTTAGTTTGCGGGTGATAAACAGAGGCATAATCGAGCCTAATGCCCATGTTGCTGCACCAAGTTTTTACCTCGTCGGCTGTAAAGTTCGAGCCGTTATCGGTGATGATGCTGTGAGGGACGCCGTAACGGTGTACAACCCCAGATATAAAGTCTATCACTAGTCCGGACTCAGCCGTTTTAACTGGTTTGGCTTCTATCCATTTGGTGAATTTATCCACCATGACCAATAGGTATTTTTTCTTATGGCTTCCCCCTTTAAGGGGTCCGACCATATCAAGCCCCCAGACCGCAAAAGGCCAAGTAATGGGGATTGTTTGGAGAGCGGTAGGTGGCATATGGCTTTGGTTCGCAAAAAGCTGGCAACCGACGCAACATTGAACGAGGTCCTGTGTGTCTGCTCGGGCCGTCGGCCAGTAAAAACCTGTATGGAAGGCCTTGCTTACAAGGGCCCGAGCTGCGGCGTGGTGGCCGCCAAGTTCAGCATGAATTTCTGCCAGAAGTTGCCGTCCTTCCTCTTCGGAGATGCACCTTTGAAGTACTCCGGTAGCGCTTTTCTTATAAAGCTCTCCCTCGTGGACCTTGTAGGCTTTAGATCGCCGCACAATGCAACGTGCCTCGTTTGGGTCCTTAGGGAGTTCTTGCCTAGTTAGATAGGCCAAGAAGGGTTCTGTCCACGGGGCGATAACAACCATAATCACGTGGGCCGAAGGCGTTATTTTGGTGGAAGAGCCTCCGATTATGTCAGAGTGTTCGGTATCTGGTGTTGTGGCCAGGTCCGGACTGTTGTGGCCGATCTCTCCTTCCCATACCACGGATGGCTTAAATAGCCTTTCCAAGAAGATATTAGGTGGGACAGGGTCGCGCTTAGCACCGATGCAGGCGAGGATATCCGCCGCTTGATTGTTTTCCCGGACCACATGGTGGAATTCAAGCCCCTCGAACCGAGCTGACATTTTGAGGACGGCGTTGCGGTAAGCCGCCATTTTTGGGTCCTTGGCGTCAAAGTCTCCATTTATTTGAGATATTGCGAGGTTCGAATCCCCACGCACCTCTAGCCGTTGAATGCCCATGGAGACTGCCATCCGGAGACCATGCAACAGGGCCTCATATACTGCTGCATTGTTGGAGTCTGTGTATAATATTTGGAGTACGTATTGGACTATATCTCCAGTGGGGGATGTCAGGACGACGTGTGCCCCCCGACCAGCCAGCATCTTTGAACCGTCAAAGTGCATGATCCAATTGGAATACGCGCCGTACTCTTTAGGGAGTTC
Organism: Aegilops longissima; assembly: GCA_021605205.1. Taxonomy (NCBI): domain Eukaryota; kingdom Viridiplantae; phylum Streptophyta; class Magnoliopsida; order Poales; family Poaceae; genus Aegilops; species Aegilops longissima. The sequence goes on from CM038677.1 coordinate 457,244,673, forward strand.
GGCTTCCGTCCATTCGGCGACGAAATCGGCCAGTACTTGCGACTTAATTGCTCGCCATGGTTTGTATGTTATGTCGAACGGGAGGAGCTCGATAGCCCATTTAGCAATCCGGCATGTGGCATCGCGGTTATTTATTATGTCGTTGAGTGGTACTTCAGAGGCCACTGTAATTGAACACTCTTGATAGTAGTGTCGTAATTTCCGGGATGCCATGAAGACCGCGTATGCTATCTTTTGATAATGTGGGTACCGTGACTTGCATGGAGTGAGGACAGTGGATACATAGTATACCGGCTTTTGAAGCGGGAACTTATGTCCGCAGCCACCATCCATGAGCACTTTAGTAAGCCAGAAGCCGTCCACAATTGGACGAAGGACCAAGGTGGCTGGTGCTCGGGCAATTCAGAATTTAGGTTCGTCACTGGCATTGAAGGTTATAGCCGTATCGCTCCATGGATTTATTGCTGCCACGTGGCAGACTTTGGCAAGGCTGCGGAGTACTCGCTTACGCCTATTATTTGAGGCGAAGGTCTCGACGACTGTCAATACTGTATTGTTATTTTCCACAGGATGGTGCTCTGTTGCATTATCGATGAGGATATCCTCACCGCTCTTGGCCACCTGCCGGAGTACCCAACATGCTCTAAGGCTATGTGTTGGCATGGTATCTGCTGTATTGTGAATTTTGCATGGCCCATTGAGCCATCCCTCCAATACGGTTCCACGCCCTGTAGTGGGCTTTTGTTTATTTGTAATTGGATCGGGTGACTTACAGTACACCCTTTTAGTTCGGACGGGGGGTTAGTGAGCGGAGGATCCCGAATTTTGTTTGGGTTTTCAGCGCTTTCCATCGCACATGATTTCAGACTATGGCTGCCAAGTCAGCGAAGTGTGCTATGTCACGGTGACTTATGGCGTTGAGGATTCCCTTGTTCGTGCAATTTTTGCAAAAGAATGAAATTGCGTCTTCCTCGCGACAGTCTTTAACCTTGCTCATTACAAGGAGGAATCTGGCCCAATAGTGATGTACTGTCTCTTGGGGCTCTTGTCTAATGTGGGAAAGATCACTTGTATCTGGGTGGGTGGGTAGATTTAGGTCCGAACCCTGACCTGATCTGAGACCCAGGGGCGAAGGAGTTTCCGAGCTTGGCAGTTCGAGCTCCGGGATGTTGCCCAATAGGTCTGGCCCGCTGTCTGATTCTAGGTTCAAAGCTTGGGCCATGTCCTCCCGTAGACGGGTATCCGGCTAGGAGAGCTCGGGAATCCGGACATATTTTGTCCTCAAGATAGAGGAAGAATCGTTGCGTTGCTCCTCCACCACCGTTATCTGATGGGTGACCGGCGGAGAGTTAATCTCCCTTTGGTCGGGTTTAAGCCCGATCGATCATAGTCCGTAGCGACTCCCAAGGTGGTGATGCGATCCAAGAGCTCGTTCAAGGAAGAGAGCTCCATTGGATCCATCTGCTCGGCGAATCCTGAGCCGACGTAGACGCTATTTTTTATGACCCGAGAAGTCATCGTCGATGCAACGGCCGAACGGGCGGTCATGAAGAAGCCGCCTAGTCGGAGAGTTTGGCCTACAGCCAGGGCTCCCCCGAAGGTGATGTTGTCCTTGACAACGGTACGAGCCATCAAGCCTTATGATGATGGCACAGTGGAACTCTCAATGAAAGCACCAATGTCGGTGTCAAAACCGGCGGATCTCGGGTAGGGGGTCTCGAACTGTGCGTCTAAGGCCGATGGTAACAGGAGGCGGGGACATGATGTTTACCCAGGTTCGGGCCCTCTCGATGGAGGTAAAACCCTACTTCCTGCTTGATTGATCTTAATGATATGAGTATTACAAGAGTTGATCTACCACGAGATCGTAGAGGCTAAACCCTAGAAGCTAGCCTATGATTATGATTGTTGTTGTCCCACGGACTAAACCCTCCAGTTTATATAGACACCGGAGGGGGCTAGGGTTTCACAGAGTCGGTTACAAGGGAGGAGATCTACATATCCGTATTGCCAAGCTTGCCTTCCACGCCAAGGAGAGTCCCATCCGGACACGAGACGAAGTCTTCAATCTTGTATCTTCATAGTCCAACAGTCCGGCCAAAGGATATAGTCCGGCTGTCCGAGGACCCCCTAATCCAGGACTCCCTCACTCATACACAGTCCCTGGCGCACTAGGGACAACAGTAGGCATCCACCGTCTTGGCATGTACCTTTCTGGTATGACGTCAACTCCAAGATGCATGAACACCTTGAGGATGTGGCAAAAGAGCATGTCGTCCTTGTTCATTTTGCAGCACTCACACAAATAGGAACCCTCCCCCACCCTTGCCTGCACCAAGTAGTTTCGAGAACCATATTTGGCAACAAATTCCTGGTTCGGTCTGAGCTAAAAAATATCAGCACCAACTTGGAACGCATTATAACGTCCAATCAGCTCAATCTCTTCTCAGAACTTGCGGTAGAGGTCCCTAGTGTAGGTTTTGTAAGCTTGCCTCTCTGTTGGGAAGTTGGACCATAGCTCAATCTCAAGGTGTTCTGTCCTGTAATCATTGCAGCCTTCCTTGGCAAGGATGTGGTTCTGATTTTTTTCATATTGCTTGACGAAGTTCAACATTGAGTTGTGTGGGTTCACATATCTTTTTAGGACAACGTTGAATCCTTCACTACGCTGTGTAGACAACATGAAGGGGAAGAACCTGTATTTGAAGTAGCACGGCACACAAGTTGACCTGTATTCGTACAACTTCTCAAAGTGTGTGTATGTCATAGCCTCGTACTTCATCATTAACCCAGCCCAATTCTGCTCAAACTCATCTGGAGTGAAGCTGAAGTCAACACAGTAGTTGATATCATCAGAGAGCCCTGGATTCCGGTACAACAGCTAACCAACTTTTTCCTGAGTCTTTTTCATGATGTGCCATCGACAACAACGATGCACGGTGGTTGGAAAGATGCTCTCTATTGATTGCTTCATCGCACCATGTTGATTGGTTATGAAGTTGTCAGGAGGTTTTCCATCCATAGCCTCTAGGAATGCTCGGAAAACCCAATCAAAGTTCGATGCCAAATCCTGCCTCACAAACCGCAACCCACCATGAAAGATTGGCCATGTCGGTTTATTCCGATGAAGGGTGCGAACGGCATATTGTACATGTTGGTCATGTAGGTGGTGTCAAACGATATGCAATCGTGGTACGCCTCCGCATAAGCTTTTTAAGCTAAGCCATCCACCCAAAATATGTTGATAACTCCGTCCTTTTCATCATATTTTACCTTATAAAAGAAGTCTGTATCGGTTTTCTGTATATCCTTGAAGTGCGCAATTGTCTCAATCATGTCACCCTCCTTTGTGTCATCTCTACGGAAACTTGTACACAGAGTTGTTATTGCCTTTGGTCTGAACGGCACTATCATCTCAGATCCATAGAACTCTGCCATTATATGCATCATACGTCCTGCATAATACAAAAAGAAACAATATATCTTGTTTTAGTCGCATGAATTCACACATCCAACTGCACAGTAATATGACATGTGACACAGAGGATAATTGTAGGAAATGGACAAGTAGCCGCACTTTTAAAAACACTTGCACTTTGCACACATGACATTGTGTAGTTGCACAGTGAAGGTAATCTAGTTGCACAACAAGCACCAAAGTGATATAGAAACAACATGGGAAGTTGGACACTAGTTGCACACTTAAGACATTTTAGTTGCACACCAGTACCATAACAGTTGCACACTGGACTTCCTAGAGGGAAATTTAATTCTGTAAGGGATAAAGAAACACACATGTAGTCAAGTTGCAGTTATACAAGATGCGCAAAAACTCCTTTTCATTAGGAGAGATGCCTTGGTGGGATCTCAAGTATTTGGACAATGAAGGTTTGTTCACCAGCGGATGATTGTGCTCACGAACAAAGTGCGTCACCTCCCATCGCCCATCTAGCAGCTTCACCAACATTTTTGCCTTGCGTTGAGTCTGCTTTATTGTCTCGTGTTTCCGTTTCTTCTTTTTCTTACTAGGACCAGCCTCCTCTTTAGCAAAGATTGGAGGTTCATCTTCCATTTCCTCATCAGTGTCAACAAGTTTTGGATCTGGTATAGGGTCCAGGACAGGAGGAGCCTCAACTCCTCCATCATCAGCTTTTGGCTTCTTATACTTGTTGCAACAAAACTGTTGTTTTACCAATACATTGGTGCGAGCTATCCGCCTAGAGGTGTTCATCTTGACAGAGAAACCCATCCGTAGGGCGTAGCTGTTATAGTGATCCTTAGAAATTTGAAGGCTGTCAAACCTCATGCCAACATAGGGTTCCATTGGCTGAGAACCAGTTGCATCCTCTCCTTCTTCTCCTTGCACATCACCGTCAACAGCACCAGCTCCGAGCTTAGTCCTGGTTGGACCAGGAACACTTGCCTCGGTGCCCGTGTCATCAAGGGTATGGCTCTCTGACTGCAAAGACACCACTACAGGGGCACCACAGGTTGATGAATGCCCTACCACATTGTCATGGCCCATAGGGTTAGGCCCACGGGTTGTCTGCGTGTAGTAAATAGAGCGCCCATTTTCTGTCCAATTTCCTTGTAGTATGCTGGGTTGCTGCTGATCCATATCTTGAGGAAGCTCATTGAGATCAGGAGGCAACTCACTAAGATCAAGCATTTCTGTTGGCTAGAATAGATGTTTCACACTGATCCATATCCTGCACATAAAAAAGAAGGAAGTGATGTCATCAGTTTTAACCATGAAAGAGTGTTTCAAACAACCTAAAAACTTAGTAAATAGGCAGTTGCACACCATTATGACAATCTTAGTTGCAAAAGCTACATGTCTATAGCAGAATATTTTTTTAAAACAGGTTTGAATTTTTTTGTTTGCACAGAGTTGTTATGTTAGTTGCACAGGTTGTAGTAAATAGGTGGCAAGAACATGACTTTTTTTTACTACAAATTTTTTCTGACCTTTTCCTCTGTTTGTTGCAATGATTCGCATGTTTTCTGTTGGCAAGGAGCTGATTCAGATTTTTTTTGCACATAATTTGGACATAATTTGATGCTACAATTGAGAGGGAAAATTCAGGTGAAAGAAGAAAGAAGAATTGGATGACAGATTAAAGATATATGTTTTTCATCGCCGTTTCTGTTCTTACTTCTAGTATATTCAACATATTTTTACACTATAGCTTTGCAATAGGTGTGGGACAAGAATATAAGCGCGACTATTTTTAATATGGTTTGTGGTTTCATTAGCTATGGACAAAAGTTCTTGTATTTTTGCTGTTGTACTACATATTTTTGGTTTTGGCTAGAGTAGATGTCTCAGTTGGATAGGATGCATATTTTTAGTTGGCCAGCATGCATGTTCGGTTGGACAGTCAATGTGTTCAGTTGGCTAGAATAGATGTTTCAGTTGGCCAGGATGCATATTCAGTTGGCCAGCATGCATGTTCAGTTGGCCAGGTTACATGTTTTTATTGCACATATACTTCAGGTTTTCTAAAGTGTTCACTCAAAAAACATCCAATTCATGTGGGGTACAATGCATGTTTTAGTTTGCCTAGCATGCATGTTGAGTTGCCAGAATACAAGATTCAGTTGGCTGGGATGTATGTTCAGTTGCACATATATGCATTTCTAGTTGCACATATTCTTTGGACAATCAATGTGTTCGTTTGCAAACAATAACTACAACTTGGTAGAATGCATGTTTAGTTTTGGCTACATTGCATGTTTAGTTGGCTAGAATCATGTTTTAGTTGACCAGAAAATATGTCTTAGTCGGTTTGCTGAACACATCCAGGGGGGAAACTTGGCTGGCATGCATGTTAGAAAACATGTTCCGTTTTGTTAAACTTGATCTCAAACCATGTTTAGTATGCAAATAGAAAGCTGTGCAACTAAACTTAACGACTTGTGTTTAGTTGCACGAACCAGAAAATAGTAGGCTTGTTGTCGGACCCCGATCCTAGGTCACACCGATCTAGCATGTAACACATCATATCACATTGCGGCCTCACGCACGGTATTCCCACGGGTGTCACCTTACCATGGCCCGGGACCGTTTGCGCCTTTTGGCTCACGTATATGATAGTGTCGCTAGCATCCATATGACGAAGAACCGGGCCGACATGACTAGTCGTGAACCCAAAGTGGCACTAACCTATGGGGACAGGCATACATGAATCACATCGAGCATGTCGGTCATCAGCGTATGAATTCGGGCTGTAGCCTTTGGGCTAACAGGACTCCGGTATCCGGGCTGTAGCAGGCTAGGCAGGAATCGAATATCATCACTGCGTGACATTTCCCGAAGGGATGACATAAGAACGAAGTGAAACACATGCCGGCCATCAAGAGTCCAGCATAGTCTTTGGGCTAGCGAGGACTCCGGTGAACCAGTCATAGCGGACTACTATCACTCGAAGCACGAGACTACATTTCCCCATAAGAGAGGCCACCAAGGATAAACAACTAGGTTGTCGGATCCCACACATAGCAATACAAGTTACACGTCGCATAACATGCAAGTATGTGCTGTACAACATGGCATCACAACATAACGCAAACTCATATAGGTAAAGGCTCGGAAGAGCCACATAGCAATAAATACAAGCAGGGGTCACATGACCCATCATTGAAACATACAAGCAACAAGCGGAAGCATTACATGTCAGTACGAGACAACTACAAAAGAAAAAGGTTGAGAAGCGACTATCTACAAGACCCTCCCAAGGGTACAAGATCGTAGCTGAGGTAGCAAGCTACTCGTCAAGTCAAGCGGAACTACTAGTAAGACCGAAGTCTCCGCTGCAAAAACATAAATAAAGCAACGTGAGTACAAAGGTACTCAGCAAGACTTACATCAGATCCTATTATACATGCATTAGTATCAAGAAGGTAATGTGGATTTTAGTTGCAGCAAGCCAGCTTTGACTCTGTGGCTATCCTGTTCTACGACTACCAGAACTTCTTTGAGGTGATATGGCGCACACGAGTCCACTAGTCACCACATCAATACACTACTATGGATTCATCCCCGTCTCCATACGAGAAGGCCACCCATAGCCCTCACACTTGTCTTGAGCATTTTAGAGTATCCACTTCAAGTTGTCTATGTACCACGTAAGCATCCAAGAAGTCCATAACCGAGGACACGGCTATTGAATAGATCATGATAACCTGCGAGGTGTACTTCTTCACACGCTCTCACCACTTATCACCGTGTACCGTCATGTACCTCGGCAACCTTCAAGCGGGCTTTGGCGAGGGTGTCGGCCACGACCGACTAACCACACAAGACTCTAGCCGTGTTTATCGCCTATTCGGGTTCCATCCGCAAGGAGATCCGGCCGGGTGTCGCTCACGGCCCCAAACGATGTGAGCAGGGTTCCCAAGCCCACCATCCGGTGCCACTTGGTACACCGTGCCACACATGCCTAGTCTGTCCCAAGCCCACCTGCGGGTGCCACTCGATGAAAAATAGCACTACCTACAAACACGAAACTAGTTGCGACTCACGGGCAGAGATCAAGTTGGTTAATAAGTCGAGAGGGCTTGGGCGCCGGAGCCCAAAGTGTGGTAGTATCGAGTCATTGGACGACATACATAGAACTTCGATGCTTAGGGCGGTTCGGTGAGACAACCCACCATGTACTCCTACATGGCCTCTCACCGCTACCTTTACCAAATTGTGTTCACACACTTCACTCTCGACATCGAACATATCGTAACACTCCAATTCATTCCCAATGAATCAGACTGACACAACTCTAAGCAATAGCAGGCATAGCATGGTAGGAACACAACATGGCTCAATCAATTCCTACACATGCTAGTGGGTTTCAACTATTCTTGTGGCAATGACAGTCATGCAGAGGAATGGGTTCAACTACCGCAGACAAAGTACCGGATGAATCGTTGTTGTCCTAATGCAATAGCGAGAGCGGGAGCGAGAGAGTAGGATTGTGTCGGAATGAACAAGGGGTTTGCTTGCAGGTAAATCAACAAGGGGGCCTTGCTTCACGAGGCAGTACTCTGGAACGTCTCCGGAGCAGGACCTATCGAGAAGGAACAGTGCCGACAGTCAATACACAATCATATGCAACAATATGATGCATGAACATGGCATGTAGATGTGATGCTGTTTGAGCTAATGCAACTAGTATTCAATTTGAATGAAGTCCATTTGAACCAAGAATTCAAATGCAACTCCAAGTTAAGCTCTTATATATGCCATTTACATGTTTTCACTTATACAGCATGTATAAGTTGGTTTGTCATGCATGAAACTAGTACAGATAAAAAGATTGCATTTTTCTGATAATTTTTCATATATAAATTATTTCAATCTGAGTTACGGTTGAATTTATATGAATTTTTGAAGTTTGAATCATTTTCTGGAATTTCCTGATTAATTAAATCCAGAAAATAAATAACTGCGTCGACATTCTGAGTATGGCGTCAGTAGTCAACCGTGGGTGACCGGTCAAACTGGACGTGTGGGGCCACGTCAATGACCTGAGTTAAGCAGGGGGGTTAGTTTAGTTTAATTAAAGATTAGGGCACTTGGGGCCCTCATGTTAGCGTCGAGGGTTAGGTTAGTTGGTGATTAGCTTAAGCTAATCACTGACAAGCCGGACCCACGTGGCAGGCTCGGCGACGGGGCTCGTCGCCGGCGACCTCTGAGCCTGGGCGGAGTCCACGCCACAGCCACGGGCGGCGTCTGAGAGCACCCAGGCGTGTGGCGGGCTCTCGCGCATCTGATGGGCGGCGGGAAGAGCTGGGGGCAGGGCTCACGGGCCGGGCTTCATGGCGGCCGGGCTCGGGCTCGGCGGCGTCTGCAACAGAGCCTGGGAGGCAGGGAGAAGGGAATGGATGCAGCGGCTCACAGCGGACTCGATGGTGTCGACGGCGAGCTCGGGGGCCTTATTTGTGGTCGACGGGCGGCGATAGGGATCCACGGCGGCAGCGGTGAAGAGATGATGGTGACGACGATGGAGCCCGTCCGGTCGTCGCTCGGCGAGGAGGTAGAGGGGTCATGGCGGAGCTGGGGAGCGCGTCGGGCGAGCCGTGGCTGTGTGTGGCGGCAACGATCGCCGATGGCGGCGGTGGCGTTCAGGCGTTCAGGGGGGGAGGCGAGAGAGAGGAGGGGAGGCCACTGGAGAGAGGGAGGGCGGTCGGGGCGGCGCGTGCGTGACTCCTGGCGTCTCGAGAAGGGTCGGGGAAGGAGAGGAAGCAGGCAGGGAGGTGGCCACGGCGATTGCTCGCGCGTCGACACGCCTCTGCCTACTGGCAGAGGTTGAGGACGACCGCCTCGCCCTGTGTAACACCCCGGATACAACTTTCCATATTCGGAACTCCAACTCTTGCCTTTTCCGGAGATGTGTTATTTTATTTCCTCCGTGGTTGGGTTTTTGTTTTTTTTGTTTGTTTTGCATTTTGTTTTGTTCGTTGCATTCATCATTGCATCATTTGCATTTTGTTCTTGCCATGCATTTCATCTCATCGCATCATGTGCATTGCATTTGCATATTTTCTTAAAACTCGTAGCCGTTAGTAGTTGTCGTTTCTCCCCTTGGCTTCGTGGCCTGTTGCCAGACCGCTTGTCCCTGTTGACCCCTCTCAGATCAACCGGACCGCTCTCTTCTCTCTCTTTTCTGAGCTCATCAAAACCTTTTGTCTCCATGGCGTTTTGCCAAACCCGTCGCGCGCGTGTCTGAAACTCCCCCGAACCCGACCCGGGCAGTCGTTACCGATGGATCCGGATCATCCCCAAACGTCTATAAAACATCTCCGTTTTGTTTATTGGACTCCCTAACCTATTTATTCCCGGTCGTTTGATTTCGATCGGAGGGACTAAATACCCCTAGTCTAATCCACCTGCGTATATAATGGGGCAACCCTAAAAACTAGGTGAGATGTCCCATCCTTCCTCCTTGCCGCCGCCACACTCAAATCACACATCGGGATCCTCCCCGATCCCCTTCTCCTCGGTTTCCTCCTCCACCCAATCCTGAAGGCGCTCGCTGCCTCCTCCCGCATCCCTCAGCTTGCTCGTCCCCGAGCAAACTCACTCGACCGGCCGGCCACCGGAGCACCACCACCAGTGACCAGCAGCTCGCGGGCCAGTGGGTGTCCTCCGGCGCCATGGGCAGGAGCCCCGCCATGGATCTTCAAGTCCGGCTGCGTTGTCCCGCAGCCCCCTCGTCGCCATCAAGCTTCGCCGGCCACCCAAACAGAAGCAGCAGGCCGACCTCGCGCCCTCTCCCTCGGTCCCTCCTCCCCGTCCTTCCTTCTCCAGCTCTCTCTCTCTCACACACACATCGCTCTCTCTCTCTCGCAGGAGCTTTCTCTCGTCAGTCATGGCGCCGCAAGTCCAAGTTCGCCGCCGCCAAACCTTGCCTCGCCGGATCCGCCGCCCACTGTCGGGAATCGGTTCCCGTCGATCTCGCCCCGCCTCCGGTGGTAAGCACCTGCTCGAGCCCCCTGCCTCGGCCTTGCGACCCCGCGTCGCTCCGGCGACCCAGCCCGCCGGCGACCTCAACATCCAGGCCGCCCCGCCAAGTCCGTCGCCCGCCTGCGTCCTCCTCTGCTTCGAGCGAACGCTCGTCGTCGAGCGTTGACCGCGCCCCCTCCTCCTCCTCTCGTTCGTTCGAGTCAGGACCCAAGCCGCGCCACTCCGGTGACCCAGCTCGCGGTGACCTCGACCTCCAGTCGGCCGCCTCCGTTCAAAACTGCTGCCGACGGCGATGAGTCGCGCCCATCTCTCCTCTTCTCCCTCCTTCCATTCTTCTCCTCTCCCTCTCATCTCTCTCTCATGCCTTGTGCGGGGAGTTCCGGCCTCTCGAAGCTGCAGCGCCGCCGTCTAGTCGCCATGGCCTCGAACTCTTGCCACTCCGTCCCCTGCCTCTCCGCCCGCCGGAGTCCTCAGCGCCGTCTACGACCAAGTCCGGCCGGATCCGGACGGAATCGAGTTCAGCGCCCTGCGGACCTCCTGCCGCCTTGGTCCGCCGCCGTTGCCATCTGCGCCACCCGCCCAGTCCTGCGCCTCTGCTTCGCTCGCCTGAACCGGCTCCTCGTCCCGCCTGCTGCTGCTTCTGTTCTTCAGAAAGACGAGCAGCTCGCCCGCTCGTTGACCGCGTCGCGCGTGGGCCTCCTTGCCTCGCCAAGGCCCAGCGCCCACCTCTGCCTCCCCTCCAACCGGCCTGCCTAGCCTACCGCACCGACCTGGGCCGAGCCCAGCTAGGTGAGCTTCCCAGCCAACCCAGTTCGATCCAGATTCGGCCCGCATAGGTTTTTTTCCTGCGCTGCGAATTTGTCTATTTATCCAGTAATTGCAGATTTACATTAAAGTCCTTGCACTTCATGCATTTAATAATTAATTAACCGTGCATCATATTAAAATAATTTATATATGTAAAATGCTCAGAAAATTGTGTAGATTAATAATATGCCACTTTCATTTATGTTAAAAATGTTTAACTTGCTGTTTATTTAAATTTGCTAATATGCCATGTTAAAATGATTTAATTCATAACTAAATAACCGTAACCCGGAATTAAATGTTCTCTATATGTAAATGGGGTGGAAAAATGCCTAGTTTAACATGGTGGACTTTATTTTCCTGTTTAACAACAATAAAATGTGGTTTAGGGCAGAACAGTACCGAATCTAAAATATTGCTCGTGGGGATTTTCCGGAATTGTTGTTTCTTATTTCCGGCCTCATTTAAACTTGCCTAAATAGTTTGTTTAATTATGCTCCACCTCTTGCCTTGTTTAACAACATTTAATATTGTTGTGTACCTAAACGAGATTAAACTAAATATTTGATGTGGTGTTTTGTCAATATGCAACTCGTTGCATATTGAGCTCCACTTAACTTGTAGTATTGTTTGTTGCACTTTGCCATGCCATGCCTCATTAAACCGGACATGCATCATACTTGATTGTGCATCGTGCCATGTTTATGCTTGTGCATTTACCATGTTGTTTGTTTCTTTCCGGTGTTGCTTCTCGGTTCCGGTAATGTTGCGATTGTGAGGATTCGTTCGACTACTTTCGTTCGTCTTCTTCATGGACTCGTTCTTCTTCCTAGCGGGATTTCAGGCAAGATGACCGTCACCTTGGATCTCATTACTATCATTGCTATGCTAGTTGCCTCGTTCTTTCGCTATGCTGCGCTACCTATTACCTGTTAATCAAGCCATCCCAAATTGCCATGTCAGCCTCTAACCTTTTGCACCCTTCCTAGCAAACCGTTGTTTGGCTATGTTACCGCTCTGCTCAGCCCCTCTTAAAGCGTTGTTTAGTTGCGGTGAAGATGAAGTTTGTTCCTTGTTGGAACATGGAGATGTTGTTCCTTGTTGGAACATGTTTACTTGTTGGGATATCACAATATATCTTATTTAATTAATGCATCTATATACTTGGTAAAGGGTGGAAGGCTCGGCCTTATGCAGTGTTTTGTTCCACTCTTGCCGCCCTAGTTTCCGTCATATCGGTGTTATGTTCCCGGATTTTGCGTCCCTAACGCGGTCGGGTGATTTATGGGACCCCTTGACAGTTAAGCTTTGAATAAGACTTTTCGGCAGAAGGCCCAACATTGGTTTTACCATTTGCCTCACCACCACCTATATTTCCCTTGGGAGTAATTAACCCAAGGGTCATCTTTATAGCCCCCCCCGGACCAGTGCTTCTCTAAGTGCTGGCCCGAACCGAGTAGACTGCGGGGCCCCCTCGTGGCAACTCGAGGTTTGGTTTTACTCGTAGGATGTCTCATCCGGTGTTGCCACGAGCGAGATATGTGCAGCTCCTATCGGGATTGTCGGTAGCATCGGGCGGCTTTGCTGGTCTTGTTTTATTACTATCGAAATGTCTTGTGGCCGGATTCCGAGGCTGATCGGGTCTTCCGGGAGAAGGAATATCCTTCGTTGATCGCGAGAGCTTATCATGGGCTAAGTTGGGACACCCTGCAGGTATAAACTTTCGAAAGCCGTGCCCGCGGTTATGTGGCAGATGGGAATTTGTTAATGTCGGTTGTAGAAAACCGAAGTTGATCTTAATTAAAATACACCAACCGTAAAGCGTAACCGTGAGTGTCTCTTTTGGGGTTGATCGAGAGGAGAACACGGTTTCGGGTTATGTCCGTAAGTAAGTAGGAGTTCAGGATCACTTCTTGATCATTACTAGTTGACGACCGTTCCTTTGTTTCTCTTCTCGCTCTCATTTGCGTATGTTAGCCACCATATATGCTTAGCCGCTGCTGCAACCTCACCACTTTATCCTTCCTTTCCCATTAAGCTTTGCTAGTCTTGATACCCATGGTAATGGGATTCTTTGAGTCCTCGTGGCTCACAGATTACTACACCACCATTCTTGGTACAGGTTGTGCGATGATCATGGCCGAGAGCGATGTTTGCTTGCTTTGGAGTTCTTCTTACGCTTCTTCTTGATCGGGGATAGGTTCGGTCGGCAGCCTGGCTAGCGAGGTGGATATTGTTTGAGTTTACTGTTATGATTCATCCGTAGTCGGATGTTGATCTTGTATGATGTGATGTTGTATTCGTGTGGCATTGTATGTCTTATGTATGTATCCCCACTATAATGTAATGTTGATGTAATGATATCCACCTTGCAAAGCGTCTTCAAGATGCGCTTCTATCCTTGGTGGGACCTTCGAGTTCCTTTAGGATAGGGTCGCATCTTGGGCGTGATAAGTTGGTATCAGAGCTATTTAATTCTACCGGTGCAATCTTTATTTCAAGCAATCGTTCAACGGTGTTTTCTTTTGAGTGGGCCCTAACCCACAGGTCTTTTCCCAGGATCTTACCTGACTCTTCTATTTATTCCGGAACCATTCTCAAATTCAATTCAAAGTTTGACGTAAGAATGAATTTTCATCAGTCACATGCATTCTCCTAGGCCGCTTTCAAAATCTTTTCATCTCTGGCTCAACCTTTCCTCGTTTAATCTTTCCGGAGTATCTCAACAATTCATGGTGATGTTTCTTATCGTCATTCTTAACATTTGAAGACCGAAGAAGAGTTTCTCTTAAATCTTGCTCCATTCTCTTCATGATTCATGGTTCTAGCTTGATGCCATTCTCTCATAATTGTTTTCGATTGTGGGAATTCTTTTCACCCATCCGGAGCACTTCATGAGTTGTTTCCATTTCTTTCCTCCGTAGGCCATCATGTCATAATTCCTCATTCTCAGCTTTCAGCTCTCGTTCTCTAAATCATACCGGTGCATCATTCAAATATCCTCTAATCAGTTCATGATCTCTTCATTCTCTTGTATCTAAATTCTCTCAAGTATCTTGGTTCATTTTCAAATTCTTCCCGGTGATTTGTGCCTTTGCTACGTTCATTTTCAATTCTTATGGCGGTTCGTTCAAGATTTCATTTCCTTGATTATCACTTTAATTCATTCGTTCTTTCGAATCCTACCGGTGGTTCATGAAGACCTTCTCAAGTTTGCGTTATGTCATTTCTCAATTCTTTTGCAAGAAGAATAAGTAGGATGTAAAATCCATTGCTTGTCATCAATTTAATTTGATGAAGGATAAGCATACAATAAATCTTAGTCTTATTTCCTCGAGGTGATTCAATTCTTTTCTTCCGGAGTTGTTCATGATATCATTTATCGGTTCTAATTTGTTCATCTTTTCTTTTCCGGAGTTCCAAGTTTTCGGCATTATCTCATCGTGAAGCTCCTTCTAAATCATTTCTAGGCATGGATCCTATTCTTTTCATCATTTTGCTTACTGGAGGCTCTACATGGTGGTTCATCAAGAACTCCTGTCATTCTTCAATTGTTCTTCAAGTTTTCTCTCGAAGTTATGATCCGCCAAGCTATACTCTAAAAAATAAACATGGTGCTCAACACATGTTTTGTTTTGAGGAGTTCAAGTATTCTTCTTTTGCATTCCGAAGTGCAATTCTTTCTACCTTATCTTTTGAGATGGTCTTATGTCATTCTTGACAATTTCACTTCGTGTTTCATGATTCGCAAGTTGTTAAGAATGAGATATTTAAATCCATCATTTTCTCTTCGTTCAAGAGACCTTTTCAACCAATCAATCTTTTTGTTGGAGTTATCTTGGGTCATATTTCACCTAAAGCCTTCCCTAAGGAATGTTGCTATTTGTGGTGCATATCTTTGATCCAATTTTCTCCTTCTCATCTCGGTGAAGAAGTTTCTCTTATCTTCATTGATCTCATCCAATCATTTGTTTCCGTTGGTGGCAGAAGCTCACCTCATAATTTTTGAGGTCTTTTCCATAAGCCCACTACAAGCTTGTGCTTTTCATTGTTGATTTTCCAACAACTCCGTTCAATTCTACTTCGTAAGGATGCTCTTTCAAATTCATTTATGGTAGGAGATGTTAGTTTCATTCTTCGTTCTATTCATTCCAACTATCATACTATCATGCTTTGTTTCTGGAGGCATTGTGATGTTGTGCTCTTTAACCATCACCTCGTTTTGTGAGGATCGTGTTCTTTTCCTTGCTTATCCGTTTAGCCGGAGTGTTGTGTTCTCATTCAAGTTCTTTCATCTTATCAAGTTTTGCCTCTCTTTTCAACCGGAGTGTTGTCTGAAATCCCTCTTAACCATTGCAGTGTGTTGTTGATTTCATCAAGTATCCTCTCATTTGGCAAGTTCATATTCAATTCCTTCCATTTACAGTCGGAGTGCTGCCCAAATTATATCTATCTTATTCCTTCTCTATCTAGTTTTAACCGGAGTGGTTTCAATATCTATGTTATCACTAAAAACTCTTGGTTCTCGTCGTATCCCTTGTTCCTCTTTTCTAACGGAGTGTTTTCAACTTTGCTCATCTTTGTTGTTTTCTTTCTTTCATTTTGCACAATATCTCAAGGTTCATGGTTTCACTCGTCTGTCGAAGAAGCAACTTACTTTTACCTCTTCTCTTCCTCTTCCGTTTCTCTCCGGTGTCATCCTAGATCTCGGGACGAGATCCTCTCGTAGTGGTGGAGTGTTGTAACACCCCGGATACAACTTTCCATATTCGGAACTCCAACTCTTGCCTTTTCCGGAGATGTGTTATTTTATTTCCTCCGTGGTTGGGTTTTTGTTTTTTTTGTTTGTTTTGCATTTTGTTTTGTTCGTTGCATTCATCATTGCATCATTTGCATTTTGTTTTGTTCGTTGCATTCATCATTGCATCATTTGCATTTTGTTCTTGCCATGCATTTCATCTCATCGCATCATGTGCATTGCATTTGCATATTTTCTTAAAACTCGTAG
The DNA here is from genome assembly GCA_021605205.1 of Aegilops longissima. Lineage (NCBI taxonomy): Eukaryota > Viridiplantae > Streptophyta > Magnoliopsida > Poales > Poaceae > Aegilops > Aegilops longissima. Next base: position 457,260,950 of record CM038677.1, read on the forward strand.
CCGTTAGTAGTTGTCGTTTCTCCCCTTGGCCGTGGGTTTGTTGTCGACCGCTTGTCCTTTTGACCCTCTCGGATCAACGGACCGCTCTCTTCTCTCTCTTTTACGAGCTCATCAAAACCTTTTGTCTCCATGGCGTTTTGCCAAACCCGTCATGTGGCGTGTCTGAAACTCCCCCGAACCCGACCCGGGCAGTCGTTACCGATGGATCCGGATCATCCCCAAACGTCTATAAAACATCTCCGTTTTGTTTATTGGACTCCCTAACCTATTTATTCTCGGTCGTTTGATTTCGATCGGAGGGACTAAATACCCCTAGTCTAATCCACCTGCGTATATAATGGGGCAACCCTAAAAACTAGGTGAGATGTCCCATCCTTCCTCCTTGCCGCCGCCACACTCAAATCACACATCGGGATCCTCCCCGATCCCCTTCTCCTCGGTTTCCTCCTCCACCCAATCTTGAAGGCGCTCGCTGCCTCCTCCCGCATCCCTCAGCTTGCTCGTCCCCGAGCAAACTCACTCGACCGGCCGGCCACCGGAGCACCACCACCAGTGACCAGCAGCTCGCCGGAGCCAGCAGGTGTCCTCCCGGCGCCATGGGCGAGAGCCCCGCCATGGATCTTCAAGTCCGCGGCTGCGTTGTCCCGCAGCCCCTCGTCGCCATCAAGCTTCGCGGCCACCCAAACAAGCAGCAGGCCGACCTCGCGCCCTCTCCTCGGTCCCTCCTCCCGGCCTTCCTTCTCCAGCTCTCTCTCTCACACACACATCGCTCTCTCTCTCGCAGAGCTTTCTCTCGTCGACCATGGCGCCGCAAGTCCAAGTTCGCGCCGCCAAACCTTGCCTCGCGGATCCGCCGCCCACTGCCGGGAATCGGTTCCCGTCGATCTCGCCCGCCTCGGTGGTAGCACCTGCTCGAGCCCCACCTCGGCCTTGCGACCCAGCGTCGCTCCGGCGACCAGCCATGGCGACCTCAACATCCAGCCGCCCGCCAAGTCCGTCGCCCGCTGCGTCCTCCTGCGCTGAAGCGAACGCTTTCGTCGTCGGCGTTGACCGCGCCCCTCCTCCTCCTCTCGTTCGTTGAGTCGGGACCCAACCTAAGCGCCACTCCGGTGACCCAGCTCGCGGTGACCTCGACCAGTCCGGCCGCCTCCGTTCAGCTTGCTGCCGACGAAGCGATGAGTCGCGCCCATCTCTCCTCTTCTCCCTCCTTCCATTCTTCTCCTCTCCTCTCATCTCTCTCTCTCTCATGCCTTGTGCAGGGGAGTTCCGGCCTCTCAAGCTGCAGCGCCGCCGTCTAGTCGCCATGGCCTCGAACTCTTGCTGCTCCGTCCCCTGCCTCTCCGCCCGCCGGAGTCCTCAGCGCCGTCTACGACCAAGTCCAGCCGGATCCGGACGGAATCGAGTTCCCGCGCCCCTGCCGGACCTCCCCTGCTTCGCCTTGGTCCGCCGCCGTTGCCATCTGCGCCGCCCGCCCAGTCCTGCGCCTCTGCTTCGCTCGCCAGAACCGGCTCCTCGTCCCGCCTGCTGCTGCTTCTGTTCTTCAGAAAGACGAGCAGCTCGCCCGCTCGCCCGCTCGTTGACCGCGTCGCGCGTGGGCCTCCTTGCCTCGCCAAGGCCCAGCGCCCACCTCTGCCTCCCCTCCAACCGGCCTGCCTAGCCTACCAGACCGACTGGGCCGAGCCCAGCTAGGTGAGCATCCCAGCCAACCCAGTTCGATCCAGATTCGGCCCACGTAGGTTTTTTTCCTGCGCTGCGAATTTGTCTATTTATCCAGTAATTGCAGATTTACATTAAAGTCCTTGCACTTCATGCATTTAATAATTAATTAACCGTGCATCATATTAAAATAATTTATATATGTAAAATGCTCAGAAAATTGTGTAGATTAATAATATGCCACTTTCATTTATGTTAAAAATGTTTAACTTGCTGTTTATTTAAATTTGCTAATATGCCATGTTAAAATGATTTAATTCATAACTAAATAACCGTAACCCGGAATTAAATGTTCTCTATATGTAAATGGGGTGGAAAAATGCCTAGTTTAACATGGTGGACTTTATTTTCCTGTTTAACAACAATAAAATGTGGTTTAGGGCAGAACAGTACCGAATCTAAAATATTGCTCGTGGGGATTTTCCGGAATTGTTGTTTCTTATTTCCGGCCTCATTTAAACTTGCCTAAATAGTTTGTTTAATTATGCTCCACCTCTTGCCATGTTTAACAACGTTTAATATTGTTGTGTACCTAAACGAGATTAAACTAAATATTTGATGTGGTGTTTTGTCAATATGCAACTCGTTGCATATTGAGCTCCACTTAACTTGTAGTATTGTTTGTTGCACTTTGCCATGCCATGCCTCATTAAATCGGACATGCATCATACTTGATTGTGCATCGTGCCATGTTTATGCTTGTGCATTTACCATGTTGTTTGTTTCTTTCCGGTGTTGATTCTCGGTTCCGGTAATGTTGCGATTGTGAGGATTCGTTCGACTACTTTCGTTCGTCTTCTTCATGGACTCGTTCTTCTTCCTAGCGGGATTTCAGGCAAGATGACCGTCACCTTGGATCTCATTACTATCATTGCTATGCTAGTTGCCTCGTTCTTTCGCTATGCTGCGCTACCTATTTCCTGTTAATCAAGCCTTCCCAACTTGCCATGTCAGCCTCTAACCTTTTGCACCCTTCCTAGCAAACCGTTGTTTGGCTATGTTACCGCTCTGCTCAGCCCCTCTTATAGCGTTGTTAGTTGCAGGTGAAGATGAAGTTTGTTCCTTGTTGGAACATGGAGATGTTGTTCCTTGTTGGAACATGTTTACTTGTTGGGATATCACAATATATCTTATTTAATTAATGCATCTATATACTTGGTAAAGGGTGGAAGGCTCGGCCTTATGCAGTGTTTTGTTCAACTCTTGCCGCCCTAGTTTCCGTCATATCGGTGTTATGTTCCCGGATTTTGCGTCCCTAACGCGGTCGGGTGATTTATGGGACCCCTTGACAGTTCGCTTTGAATAAGACTTTTCCAGCAAGGCCCAACATTGGTTTTACCATTTGCCTCACCACCACCTATATTTCCTTGGGAGTAATTAACCCAAGGGTCATCTTTACTTAGCCCCGGACCAGTGCTTCTCTAAGTCTTGGCCCGAACCGAGTAGATCATGGGCCCCTCGTGGCAACTCGAGGTTTGGTTTTACTCGTAGGATGTCTCATCCGTGTTGCCTCGAGAGCGAGATATGTGCAGCTCCTATCGGGATTGTCCGGCGCATCGGGCGGCTTTGCTGGTCTTGTTTTATTACTATCGAAATGTCTTGTGGCCGGATTCCGAGGCTGATCGGGTCTTCCCGGAGAAGGAATATCCTTCGTTGATCGCGAGAGCTTATCATGGGCTAAGTTGGGACACCCTGCAGGTATAAACTTTGAAAGCCGTGCCCGCGTTATGTGGCGACGGAATTTGTTAATGTCCGGTTGTAGAAAACCCGAAGTTGATCTTAATTAAAATACACCAACCGTGTGCGTAACCGTGAGTGTCTCTTTTCGGGGTTGATCGAGAGGAGAACACGGTTTCTGGGTTATGTCTGTCGTAAGTAGGAGTTCAGGATCACTTCTTGATCATTACTAGTTGACGACCGTTCCTTTGTTTCTCTTCTCGCTCTCATTTGCGTATGTTAGCCACCATATATGCTTAGCCGCTGCTGCAACCTCACCACTTTATCCTTCCTTTCCCATTAAGCTTTGCTAGTCTTGATACCCATGGTAATGGGATTGCTAAGTCCTCGTGGCTCACAGATTACTACACCACCGATTGCAGTACAGGTTGTCACGATGATCATGGCGCGAGAGCGATGTTTGCTTGCTTTGGAGTTCTTCTTACGCTTCTTCTTCGATCGGGGATAGGTTCGAATGTCGGCAGCCTGGCTAGCAGGTGGATATTGTTTGAGTTTCATTTATGATTCATCCGTAGTCGGATGTTGATCTTGTATGATGTGATGTTGTATTCGTGTGGCATTGTATGTCTTATGTATGTATCCCCACTATAATGTAATGTTGATGTAATGATATCCACCTTGCAAAGCGTCTTCAAGATGCACTTCTGTCCTTGGTGGGACCTTCGAGTTCCTTTAGGATAGGGTCGCATCTTGGGCGTGATACCCTGGTGGGCTGGGCCGGCCTGCTAGGCCGCTGGGCTGCACCGGGCTGCAGGTAAGTCCAGGTAGGGTTTTTCCCCTTTTATTTCTTTTCCTATTTTTCTGACATTTGTTTTGATTTAAATAAAATACTAAATCATTTTATTTCCTTATGCCAATTTTTGCAGGAGCTAACTATATTATTCCAGAGCTCCTCAGCAACTAGCATAATTATTGGACATATATAATATATATAACACGTATATATCCAATGCAAATAATTATGCATTAATTCTAAATGCCTAAAATAAATACTTATGAGCTCCTAATAATATTGGTTTGATTTTTATCTTTGTCCAATATTTTCAGAGAGCAACATGAGCATTTTCTTGGACCCTTTTGGAGCACTTTTTATTTAGGTCATTTCTAAAAATGATTCTGAGGGTTTCACAAATCCTCATTTCAGTTTTGATGAAAATTTAAACATGATGCACAAATGACTAGCTAGCCTCGAGCATACCAGAACTAGGGACGTGACACTTGTGTCCGTGGTTGGTTTTCAGTTTGCAGACATGACACTCATGGGGGGGGGGTGTGATGTTGACAATGGGGTGATGTGGCAGATCCACTCCTTTCTTGAAGCAGCTTCTCCATGGATTTGCTGATAGATCCATGGAGAAGGGGGTTTACAGATGCAGTACAAGAAGGGGGGGGGGGACTGAAGAGGGGCAGACGGGAATTACTTGCCTGATCTTGCTACCTGGTATGGCTCTGATCACCCCACCCTTCGATCAATTTCTTGAAGCAGTTTCTTCTACTTTGGGGCTACCATGGCGGCTGTACAGGAGGAGGAAGAAGGGCCTTGGATCCCCTTCTTTCATGGAGAAGAAGAAGGCAGCGAGTGGGCGTGGGAGGGGCTGGGACGCTAGGTATGTACAGCTGGCCACGTGGGGATCGCTTTATCTGTTCGGGATTGGCCGCTCCATCGGGCCGGTTTGGTGGCCGCCTGTCCCTTTCCTTTTCTGTACCGCAGGGGGATAGGGCTTACCTTTTAGGCCGGCCGCTCGATCGCACTAGTGGGCAGCCGGCCTCCCACTAGACGTGTCCAAAAAATAGTAGGCACATGCTATACATCCATCTCCGCCCCTTCTGATCACTGGTCACTCTGTTCTCTATGTTCTCGTAGAAACATACATATTTTTATTTTTATATTTTTCAAGGAAACATACTCCTCAGGGCTCTTTGATTTAATTCAAACGATAGGAAAATACTACCTCTATATACTAATATAAGATATTTTAGATTATTATAAAAGAAAGTACGATGGAAAATCAAAAAAATGAAGGATTCCTACACCCTGCATATTTGAACCTTATGGATTAAAACACAATTAAATTGGTACATGTGTCTTTTACATGAAGCATATGATTTTTTTCAAGAGCTCAGACTTCTTGCAAAATTTCCAATGAAACAAGCTAGGGAAATTTCCTTAAGAATCATTCCTACGGATTGTATTCCAACAAATCAAACAACATCTACTTCACTTAGTTGCTTTTATTTATCTTAGTTTAATTTAATGCATTACCTTATACATAGAAAACAACAATACTATTTTTATTTCAGCATGCAGTAGATTTTTTACTTAGTTATAATGGGTTTTACTGCACACCCGCAAAAAATAATAATAACGAGTTTCACTGCTAAGAATACTAAGCCGTGTGACTACAAAACTATCAATAATGATCACTTCATGAGTACACTTATTGATCCACCTGAAACTAAGGTTGATTCCTTCAAATCATTTGTGATTTATTGAGGTTTGTATTGAAAGAGCAATTTGCAGGTACTTTCAATGAAGATAATGCTTCTCAGTTGCATATTTTTTGGAAAGTTTGTGATAAGCAGAAATTTAAAGAAGGTTAGGCTGATTATGCCAAGTTAACACTTTTTTAATAAAGAGCAAGAACTAAAAAATGGTTGTTGTCTTTACCAAAAGGTAGTGTTAGTTCAACCTAGAAATCTTATCATGAATTTCAAACAACTCGATCATGAACATTTAGCTCAAACTCTGGACTAACTATGTTCAGAAATTGTCCCACACACGGGCTAGATGATTGGACCATGCGACATGCTATTTATGTTGGACTTAACCATGTGTTAAAAAACTTGTTAGATTCATCTGTAGGTGGCACATTTATGATAGTGAAACAAGATCAAGCTAAGAATCTTTTGGACAACATGATGACAAACTATGCGCAATGGCATACCAAAAGGGCTCCATCTACGAAAGAGGTAAATTCTATTTAGGAAATTGGTAGTTTAAATGGAAATATTGATATGCTTATGCCCATTGTTTCTCTGAATAATGCTCCATCTAGTTCTGGTGATGTTACGATTGGCAAACTTATTGAACAAAATAAAATAGCAAATAGATGTCAATTTTATTGCTAGAAATAATATTGACAACAATTCCTATAGGAACTACTCTGGAAATAATTACTCAAGCCTTAATCTCTACAAAACTATGCTGAGGGAAGCAATAATGTACCCACTGATCTATAAGCTTTAATCAAATATTTCATTTTTTCAAAAGAAATCACAAAAAAAAATTTCAATGAAATGCTTGATAGGTTGGGTACTCTCTTTGATAAAGTCGATATGCTTGCTAATGATGAAGATTATTAAATTAACAATCACACCATACAAACTTAATAACGGAGAGACTCACAAATATACTGAAGCTACTTTCGATAATAGTTGGGAAAGTTATGAGTGCTAGAAGCTATAGGGGAAAAACAAAGATAAGAAAAAGAAGCTAAAATTGAATATGAAGATGTTAAAGATTTAAAGTTGTTGATACATCTTTTATTGATGGATTTACAATCAATTGTGATGATTTCACCCTCTTGTATGTAAAAGAAGTTTTGCACGAATTGACTAAAGCTCCTAGTGCTAGTGAGTGAAATAAACAATTAACACGACTTATTGCAGACGTGGTTTTACATGCGAGAGATGATTTTTTTAGAAAAATGTTATGATTCTTATAAAAATAGAGGATGTATTGGAACTAACAATACGGATTAGCATCAAAGATTTTTATGTAACAGTTTATGTCTGCTTGGTGCTAGTGTTTCCACCATTCCAAAATATTCGTATGAAGGTTTAGGATTAAAATAAATGTAACCATCTCAATTGAATTTACATTCTACAAGAAAGAAACCTTTGGGAAGAATGACTGATGTCCCACAATCGCTAATATGAATTATGTTCTAGTTGATTTTATTGTTATGGACATAGAAAGCCATCATTTATGTCCAATTATCTTGTGAAGTTCGTTTTTAAAAATTGTAGATGTTATCATCATATATCCCATATACCTGAATAGTTGATCCCCACTGCTTGATCTTTTCAAAATGCATGTACCTTTTCTAAAGAAATCTTGACCTGTATTAACCAAATTTTGTCTAATTCATAAACCTTTTCTGTATTCGAGAAAATTTTCCAAGTTCATGAATTGTCTACAAATTTTAGAGAAGTCAATGGTCAAGGTATCAAACACTCAGTAGTTAAGGTCAAATGGACGAACGAGGGAAGCAAACCATCGAGCGATCAATGGAGAGGTCACTCATGCTTGATGGGCTAGCCCAAGCAATGATACGTCTCCAACGTATCTATAATTTTTGATTGTTCCATGCTATTATATTATCCATCTTGGATGTTTTATATGCATTTATATGCTATTTTATATGATTTTTGGGACTAACCCATTAACCTAGAGCCCAGTGCCAGTTTCTGTTTTTTCCTTGTTTTTGAGTTTCGCAGAAAAGGAATATCAAACGGAGTCCAATTGAGCTGAAAATTTACGGAGAATATTTTTGGAAAATATAAAAAATACTGGAACAAAAACATATCAAAGAGGAGTCCCGAGACCACCACAAGGGTGGAGGCCCCCCGTCCTTGTCGTCGCCTCATGGGCCCCCTTGACTTGTCCTCGACGCCAACACCTCCTATAAATCCCAAAACCTCCAGAACAAAACCTAGATCGGGAGTTTCGCCGCCGCAAGCCTCTGTAGCCACGAAAAACCAATCGGGAGCCCGTTCCGGCACCCTGCCGGAGGGGGAAACCATCACCAGTGGCCATCTTCATCATCCCGGCGGTCTCCATGAGGAGGAGAGAGTAGTTCACCCTCAGGGCTAAGGGTATGTACCAGTAGCTATGTGTTTGATATCTCTCTCTCGCGCGTTCTTGATTTGGCACGATCTTGATTTACCGCGAGCTTTGCTATTATAGTTGGATATTATGATGTTTCTACCCCTCTACCTTCTTGTAATGGATTGAGTTTTCCCTTTGAAGTTATCTTATCGGATTGAGTCTTTAAGGATTTGAGAACACTTGATGTATGTCTTGGATGTGCTTATCTGTGGTGACAATGGGATACTCACGTGACCCACTTGATGTATGTTTTGGTGATCAACTTGCGGGTTCTGTGACCTTGTGAACTTATGCATAGGGGTTGGCACACGTTTTCATCTTGACTCTCCAGTAGAAACTTTGGGGCACCCTTTGAAGTTCTTTGTGTTGGTTTGAATAGATGAATCTGAGATTGTGTGATGCATATCATATAATCAAATTCGCGGATACTTGTGGTGACGTTGGAGTATCTAGGTGACATTAGGGTTTTGGTTGATGTGTGTCTTAAGGTGCTATTTTAGTACGAACTCTAGGGCTGTTTGTGATACTTATAGGAATAGCCCAATAGATCGATCAGAAAGATAACTTTAAGGTGGTTTCGTACCCTACAATAATCTCTTCATTTGTTCTCCACTATTAGTGACTTTGGAGTGACTCTTTGTTGCACATTGAGGGATTGTTATGTGATCTAATTATGTTATCATTGTTGAGAGAACTTGAAATAGTGAAAGCATGAATCCTAGGCCTTGTTTCGAAGCATTGCAATACCGTTTTTGCTTACTTTTATCACTTGCTACCTTGCTGTTTTTATATTTTCAGATTACAAAAACCTATATCTACCATCCATATTACACTTGTATCACCATCTCTTCGCCGAACTAGTGCACCTATACAATTGACCATTGTATTGGGTGTTTTGGGGACACAAGAGACTCTTTGTTATTTGGTTGCAGGGTTGTTTGAGAGAGACCATCTTCATCCTACGCCTCCCACGGATTGATAAACCTTAGGTCATCCACTTGAGGGAATTGCTACTATCCTAAAAAACTCTGCACTTGGAGGCCCAACAATGTCTACAAGGATAAAGTTGCGTAGTAGACATCAAGCAACCATGTGCATGAACATCGTCGGCTGGCCGAGTGGCGCATAAGGCCACGTAGCGGCGGACTCCCGTGCATCAATGCGTGGCTGGCTCATGGGTCGCAGGAGGATGGAGGCTGGGAGCTCCTATATGTCGCTTTATGCGCCAGTTCAGGGAACTGCCGCTCGCTGCCGCACCTGATGGGCCGGCTGAACAACAGTAGTATGGAGGACGTACTACTCGAGGGGTCTAGTCCAGGGGGCGTGGCAGGTTTGGTGCTAGTCGGGGTGATGCTTCTGTTGGAAATATGCCCTAGAGGCAATAATAAAAGCATTATTATTATATTTCCTTGTTCACGATAATTGTCTTTTATTCATGCTACAACAGTATTATCCGGAAATCGTAATACACGTGAATACATAGACTACAATCGTCCTAGTAAGCCTCTAGTTGACTAGCTCGTTGGTCAACGAGATAGTCATGGTTTCGACTATGGACATCGATGTCATTGACAACGGGATCACGTCATTAGGAGAATGACGTGATGGACAAGACAATCCTAAGCATAGCACAAAGATCGTGTAGTTCGTTTTGCTAGAGCTTTTCCAATGTCAAGTATCTCTTCCTTAGACCGTGAGATCGTGTAACTCCGGATACCGTAGGAATGCTTTGGGTGTACCAAACGTCACAACGAATCGGGTGACTATAAAGGTGCATTACGGTATCTCCGAAAGTGTCATTGGGTTGACACGGATCGAGACAGGATTTGTCACTCCGTATGACGGAGAGGTATCACCGGGCCCACTCGGTAATGCATCATCATAATGAGCTCAAAGTGATCAAGTGTCCGGTCACGGTATCATGCATTACTGATGCGAGTAAAGTGACTTGCCTGTAACGAGACTAAACGAGGTATTGGGATACCGACGATCGAGTCTCGGGCAAGTAACATACCGTCGACAAAGGGAATAGAATACGGGTTACTTGAACCCTTGACATCGTGGTTCATCCGATGACAACATCGAGGAACATGTGGGAGCCAACATGGGTATCCAGATCCGCTATTGGTTATTGACCGAGAGGCGTCTCGGTCATGTCTACATGTCTCCGAACCCGTAGGGTCTACACATAAGGTTCGGTGATGCTAGGGTTAATAGGAAGACTTGTATGTGATTACCGAATGTTGTTGAGTCCGGATGAGATCCCGGACGTCACGAGGAGTTTCGAATGGTCCGGAGGTGAAGATTTATATATGGGAAGTCGTCAAGCGGACACCGAAAAGTTTGGTCATATCGGTTTTATGGAGGTCCACCGGAAAGGTTCCGGAGGACCACGGGAGGGGCCACCCCTTTGGGGGCCACTTGGGCTGCGTGGGAGGCAGCCAGCCCATGTTGGGCTGGGCGCACCTCCCTTGGCCCATGCGCCTAGGGTTGAGGGGGAACCCTAAGGGGCGCCTGCTTGGGGGCAAGCCCTCCCTTGTCCGCCGCCTCTAGATGCATCTAGAGGGGCCGCCCTCCTCCTTCCCCTATAAATAGTGGGGTGGAGGGAGGGCTGCATGAGACCATTAAAGGCGCAGCCCTCCCTCCCAACACCTCTCCTCCTCCGCATAAGCTTGGCGAAGCCTCCCGCCGAGAACAGTCCTCCATCCGCATCACGCCGTCGTGCTGCCATTGGAGTTGTCTTCCTCAACCTCTCCTTCCTCCTTGCTGGATCAAGACGAAGGAGACGCCGTCGTCCCGTACGTGTGTTGAACGCGGAGGTGCTGTCCGTTCAGCACTTGGTCATCGGTGATCGGAATCACGTTGGGAACGTATTCATCATCACCACTCCCTCGAACGCTTCCGTACTCGATCTACAAGTGGTATGTAGATACAAACTCTCTCTCATAACTTGTTGCTTAGATGAACTCATAGATAGATCTTGGTGAAACCGTAGAAAAATTTTAATTTTCTGCAACGTTCCCCAACAGTGGTATCAGAGCTAGGTCTATGCGTAGTTCTCTTTGCACGAGTAGAACACAATTTAGTTGTGGGCGTGGATCTTGTCAATTTACTTGCTGCTACTAGTCTTATCTTGCTTCCGCGGTATTGTGGGATGAAGCGGCCCGGACCAACCTTACACGTACACTTACGTGAGACCGGTTCCACCGACTAACATGCACTAGTTGCATAAGGTGGCTGGCGGGTGTCTGTCTCTCCTACTTTAGTTGGAGCGGATTCGATGAAAAGGGTCCTTATGAAGGGTAAATAGAAGTTGACAAGATCACATTGTGGTTATTCGTAGGTAAGAAAACGTTCTTGCTAGAACCCAATTGCAGCCACGTAAAGATGCAACAACAATTAGAGGACGCCTAACTTGTTTTTGCAGCAATTGTCATGTGATGTGATATGGCCAAGTTGTGATGAATGATGAATGACATATTGTGATGTATGAGATCATGTTCTTGTAATAGGAATCACAACTTGCATGTCGATGAGTATGACAACCGGCAGGAGCCATAGGAGTTGTCTTTATTTTGTATGACCTGCGTGTCATTGAAGAACGCCATGTAACTTACTTTAGTTTATTGCTAAACGCGTTAGCCATAGAAGTAGAAGTAGTCGTTGGCGTGACAACTTCATGGAGGCACAATGATGGAGATCATGATGATGGAGATCATGGTGTCATGCGGTGACAAGATGATCATGGAGCCTCAAGATGGAGATCAATGGAGCTTTATGATATTGGCCATATCATGTCACTACTATATAATTGCATGTGATGTTTATTATGTTTATACATCTTGTTTACTTAGAACGACGGTAGTAAATAAGATGATCCTTACAACAATTTCAAGAAGTGTTTCCCCTAACTGCACCGCTGCCAAAGTTCGTCACTTCTAAGCACCACGTGATGATCGGGTGTGATGGATTCTTACGTTCACATACAACGGTGTAAGACAGATTTACACACGCCAAAACACTTAGGGTTTACTTGACGAGCCTAGCATGTACATACATGGCCTCGGAACACGGAGACCGAAAGGTCGAACACGAGTCGTATGGAAGATACGATCAACATGAGAATGTTCACCGACGAGACTAGTCCGTCTCACGTGATGATCGGACACGACCTAGTCGACTCGGATCGTGTAACACTTAGATGACTAGAGGATGTCTAATCTGAGTGGGAGTTCATTTAAATAATTTGATTAGATGAACTTAATTATCATGAACTTAGTCTAAAACTTTTGAATGATATGTCTTGTAGATCAAATGGCCAACGCCATGTCAACTTGAACTTCAACGCGTTCCTAGAGAAACCAAGCTGAAAGATGACGGCAAAGAACTATAGGGACTGGGTCCGAACTTGAGGATCATCCTCATAGCTGCCAGAAACAATATGTCCTAGAAGGACCGCTAGGTGACGCTCCGTCCCTGAGAACCAAGACATTATGAATGCTTGGCAGTCTCGTCGATGATTACTCCCTCGTTCGGTGCGGCATGCTTTACAGACTTAGAACCGGGCTCCAAAAGCGTTTTGAGCATCACGGAGCATATGAGATGTTCGAGGAGCTGAAACTTGTTTTCCAAGCTCACGCCGGGTCGAGAGATATGACATCTCCGACAAGTTCTATAGTTGTAACATGGAGGAAAACAGTTCATCGGTGAGCACATTCTCAAGATGTCAGGTTGCACAACCGTATGACCCAAATGAATATTAACCTCCACGATGAGGCGGTCATTGATGAATCCTCGATCGCTCCCACCAAGCTACAAGAGCTTTGTGATGAACTACAACATGCAGGGATGGTAAAGACCATTCCTGAAGTGTTGTCTATGCTGAAGTCACCGAGGTTGAAATCAAGAAAGAACATCAAGTGTTGATGGTCAATAAGACCACTAAGTTCAAGAAGGGCAAGGGCAAGAAGAACTTCAAGAAGGACGGCAAGGAGGTTGCCGCGCCCGTAAGCAAGTTGCCGAGAAGAAGTCAAAGAATGGACCCAAACCCAGACTGAGTGCTTTTATTGCAAGGGAGGGTCACCGAAGCGGAACTGCCCCAAATACTTAGCGGACAAGAAGGCCGGCAACACCAAAGGTATATTTGATATACATGTAATTGATGTGTACTTTACCAAGACTGTAGTAACTCCCGGTATTTGATACCGTGCCGTTGCTCATATTTGTAACTCACAGCAGAGCTGCGGAATAAGCGGAGACCGGCAAAGGACGAGGTGACGATCGGGTTGGGAATGGTTCCAGAGTCGATGTGATCGCCGTCGACGCTGCCTCTTCATTTACCTACGGATTAGTTATGAACCTTAATAATTGTTATTTGGTGCCAAGTTTGAGCATGAATATTGTATCCGGATCTCGTTTAATCTGAGATGGCTACTCATTTAAATCCGAGAACAATGGTTGTTCTATTTATATGAGAGATATGTTTTATGGTCATGCTCCGATGGTCAATGGTTTATTCTTAATGAATCTCGAGCGTAGTATTACACATGTTTATAGCGTGAATACCAAAAGATGTAAAGTTGATAATGATAGTCCCACATACTTGTGGCACTGCCGCCTTGGTCACATTGGTGTCAAGCGCATGAAGAAGCTCCATGCTGATGGACTTTTGGAGTCTTTAGATTATGAATCGTTTGACACATGCGAACCATGCCTCATGGGCAAGATGACCAAGACTCCGTTCTCCGGAACAATGGAGCGAGCAACCAACTTGTTGGAAATCATACATACTGATGTGTGCGGTCCAATGAGCGTTGAGGCTCGCGGACGATATCGTTATGTTCTCACTCTCACAGATGACTTGAGTAGATATGGGTATGTCTACTTGATGAAACACAAGTCTGAGACCTTTGAAAAGTTCAAAGAATTTCAGAATGAAGTAGAGAATCAACGTGACCGAAAGATAAAATTCTTACGATCAGATCGTGGAGGAGAATATTTAAGTCACGAATTTGGTACACACTTAAGAAAATGTGGAATCGTTTCACAACTAACGCCGCCTGGAACACCTCAGCGTAACGGTGTGTCCGAACGTCATGTCGCACTCTATTGGATATGGTGCGGTCTATGATGTCTCTTACCGATTTGCCGCTATCATTTTGGGGATACGCTCTAGAGACAGCTACATTCACTTTAAATAGGGCACCGCCTAAGTCCGTTGAGACGACACCGTATGAATTATGGTTTGGGAAGAAACCTAAGCTGTCGTTTCTAAAAGTTTGGGGATGCGATGCTTATGTCAAGAAACTTCAACCCGAAAAGCTCGAACCCAAGTCGGAAAATGCGTCTTCATAGGATACCCTAAACAAACCATTGGGTATACCTTCTACTTAAGATCCGAGGGCAAGATCTTTGTTGCCAAGAACGGAACCTTTCGGAAAAAGAGTTTCTCTCGAAAGAAGTAAGTGGGAGGAAAGTAGAACTCAATGAAGTACTACCTCTTGAACAGGATAGTAGTGCATCTCGGAAAATGTTCCCGTGATGCCTACACCAACCAAGAGGAAATTCATGATGATGATCAAGGTACTTGGATCAAGTTGCTACTGAACTCAGAGGTCCACTAGGACACGCTCCACACCGTGAGTGGTACGGCAACCTGTCTTGGAAATCATTTGTTAGACAACAATGAACCTTGAACTATGAAGAAGCGATGGCGGGCCCAGATTCCAACAAATGGCTAGAAGCCATGAAGTCCGAGATAGAATCCATGTATGAAAACAAAGTGTGGACTTTGACCGACTTGCCCGATGATCGGCGACGATAGAAAACAAATGGATCTTTAAGAGGAAGACGGACGCGGATGGTAATGTCACCATCTATAAAGCTCGACTTGTCGCTAAGGGTTATCGGCAAGTTCAAGGGATTGACTACGATGAGACTTTCTCTCCGTAGCGAAGCTTAAGTCCGTCCGAATCATGTTAGCAATTGCCGCATACTATGATTATGAGATATGGCGATGGACGCCAAAACAGCGTTCCTTAACGGATATCTTAAGGAAGAGCTGTATATGATGCAACCGAGGGTTTTGTCGATCCTAAGAATGTCGACAAAGTATGCAAGCTCCAGCGATCCATTTATGGGCTGGTGCAAGCATCTCGGAGTTGGAACATTCGCTTTGATGAGATGATCAAAGCGTTTGGGTTTACATGACTTATGGAGAAGCCTGCGTTTACAAGAAAGTGAGTGGGAGCTCTGTAGCATTTCTCATACTATATGTAGATGACATACTTTTGATGGGAAATGATATAGAATTCTTGGACAGCATTAAGGCCTACTTGAATAAGTGTTTTCAATGAAGGAACTTGGAGAAGCTGCTTATATATTAGGCATCAAGATCTATAGAGATAGATCGAGACGCCTCATAGGTCTTTCACAAAGCACATACCTTGATAAGATTTTGAAGAAGTTCAAAATGGATCAGTCCAAGAAGGGTTCTTGCCTGTGTTGCAAGGTGTGAGATTGAGCTCAGCTCAATGCCCCACCACGGCAAAAGATAAAGAAGAGATGAGTGTCATCCCTATGCCTCAGCCATAGGATCTATTATGTATGCCATGTTGTGTACTGCACCTGATGTAAACCTTGCCGTAAGTTTGGTAGGAAGGTACCAAAGTAATCCCAGCAAGGAACACCGGACAGCGGTCAAGAATATCCTGAAGTACCGAAAAGGACAAAGGACATGTTTCTCATTTATGGAGGTGACGAAGAGCTCGTCAGAACGGGTTACGCCGACGCTTAGCTTCGACACGGATCTGATGACTCAAAGTCACAAACCGGATACGTGTATATGTTGAATGGTGGAGCAATGGCTGGTGCAGCTGCAAGCGAGCGCGTCGTGGCGGGATCTACATGTGAAGCGGAGTACATGGCAGCCTCGGAGGCAGCATGAAGCAATTTGGGTGAAGGAGTTCATCACCGACCTAGGAGTCATACCCAATGCGCCGGGCCGATCAAACTCTTCTCGTGACAACACCGAGCTATTGCCCTTGCCAAGGAGCCCATTCACAAGAAGACCAGGCACATCAAGCGTCGCTCAACTCCATCCGTGAAAATGTTCAAGATGGAGACATAGAAATTTGTAAAGTGCATACGGATCTGAATGTCGCAGATCCGTTGACTAAACCTCTCTCATGGGCAAAACATGATCAACACCGTAACTCTATGGGTGTTCGATTCATCACAATGTAACTAGATTATTGACTCTAGTGCAAGTGGGAGACTGTTGGAAATATGCCCTAGAGGCAATAATAAAAGCATTATTATTATATTTCCTTGTTCATGATAATTGTCTTTTATTCATGCTACAATCAGTATTATCCGGAAATCGTAATACACGTGTGAATACATAGACTACAATACGTCCCTAGTAAGCCTCTAGTTGACTAGCTCGTTGGTCAACAGATAGTCATGGTTTCCGACTATGGACATCGATGTCATTGATAACGGGATCACGCCATTAGGAGAATGACGTGATGGACAAGACCCAATCCTAAGCATAGCACAAAGATCGTAGTTCGCTTTGCTAGAGCTTTTCCAATGTCAAGTATCTCTTCCTTAGACCGTGAGATCGTGTAACTCCGGATACCGTAGGAATGCTTTGGGTGTACCAAACGTCACAACGAATCGGGTGACTATAAAGGTGCATTACAGGTATCTCCGAAAGTGTCTGCTTGGGTTGACACGGATCGAGACAGGATTTGTCACTCCGTATGACGGAGAGGTATCACTTGGGCCCTTTCGGTAATGCATCATCATAATGAGCTCAAAGTGATCAAGTGTCCGGTCACGGATCATGCATTACGGTGCGAGTAAAGTGACTTGCCGGTAACGAGACTAAACGAGGTATTGGGATACCGACGATCGAGTCTCGGGCAAGTAACATACCGTCGACAAAGGGAATAGAATACGGGTTACTTGAACCCTTGACATCGTGGTTCATCCGATGACAACATCGAGGAACATGTGGAGCCAACATGGGTATCCAGATCCCGCTATTGGTTATTGATCGGAGAGCGCCTCGGTCATGTCTACATGTCTCCCGAACCCGTAGGGTCTACACACTTAAGGTTCGGTGGCGCTAGGGTTAATAGGAAGACTTGTATGTGATTACCAATGTTGTTCGAGTCCCTGATGAGATCCCGGACGTCACGAGGAGTTTCGGAATGGTCCGGAGGTGAAGATTTATATATGGGAAGTCGCCAAACGGACACCGAAAAGTTTGGGTCATATCGGTTTATGGAGGGTCCACCGAAAGGTTCCGGAGGACCACCGGAGGGGCCACCCTTTGGGGGCCACTTGGGCTGCGTGGGAGGCAGCCAGCCTGATGGGCTGGGCGCACCTCCCTTGGCCCATGCGCCTAGGGTTGAGGGGGAACCCTAAGGGGGCGCCTTGCTTGGGGGCAAGCCCCTCCCTTGTCCGCCGCCCCTCTAGATGCATCTAGAGGGGCCGCCCTCCTCCTTCCCCTATAAATAGAGGGGTGGAGGGAGGCTGCACACCACCATTAAAGGCGCAGCCCTCCCTCCCAACACCTCTCCTCCTCCGCATAAGCTTGGCGAAGCCCTGCCGAGAACGGTCACTCCATCCGCATCACGCCGTCGTGCTGCCATTGGAGTTGTCTTCCTCAACCTCTCCTTCCTCCTTGCTGGATCAAGACGAAGGAGACGCCGTCGTCCCGCACGTGTGTTGAACGCGGAGGTGCTGTCCGCTCAGCACTTGGTCATCGGTGATCGGAATCACGCTAGAACGCCTTCATCATCACCACTCCCTCGAACGCCTTCCGTACTCGATCTACAAGTGGTATGTAGATGCAAACTCTCTCTCGTAACTCGTTGCTTAGATGAACTCATAGATAGATCTTGGTGAAACCGTAGAAAATTTTTAATTTTCTGCAACGTTCCCCAACAGCTTCACCATGTAAGAGGTCTTTTACAAAAGCTAAACTGGATGATGAGGAGGAGGGCGGGGAAACTACTACAAGCCCCTTGAAGCCTGCTACTGATTTTACTAATTCAGAGAAGGCGGCTGAACCACCAATGCAAAAGAATCACCCTGGTGCTCAAAGGAACCTGCATATTTCTGTGGTAGCCAGCGCATCCGATTTACTCCACAACCAGGGATGGCGTAGTCATGGTGACCCAGTTCCATGCAAGAGGTCTTCTCAGGATGCTGTATTCGAGGAAGAGGAGGAGGGCGACACTGTTACGAGCCCTCTTAAATAGCCTAGGCAAGAAGGGACTGTGAACTTGAAAGAACCTGCAGCTCACAAGAATCTGGACTTGGTGCTAGCGGCTAGTGTTACAGGTTGTCAGTTGGCCGACGTCCCACCAGCTCCGCCGGTGTATTTCCCACCTAAAGAGCTCAAGAAGGCAAGGAGGGGGTTTCACCAAAGAAAGACCCAACACTGGCGGGTTCATTCAGTGAGCGCCGCCAAGCCCAATGAAAACTTTATGTTGGAACTGTCAAGGGATTGGTGATCCCGCGACGGTTCGAGAGCTCCGTGATCTCGTGGATTTGAGTCCGTAGTCGATTCTTTGTCTAGTTGAAACATAGGAAGTAGTGTCCATAGTGGTGGTATTTGTATTTTTTGGAAGAATATTTTGGATGTGGAGATAAAAAACTTTTCACAATATCATGTGGATGCATGGGTGTCTGACCTAGGAAGGAGCAATGGCGTCTGTCTTACTTCTATGATGAAGCAAACAGGAGCCTTTGGTACAAAACATGGGATAAGATGAGGAGACTCAGAGGAGAAAGCACACTCCCGTGGATGTGTATTGGTGACTTCACCTAGATTCTCATGAAAGAGGAGCAGATTAGCCCAAATGAAAGAGATGGTGTGCAGATTGATACATTTCGTGAAGCTGTTGATGTGTGCGGGCTAGCAGATATGGGCTATCGAGGTCTTGAATGGACATGGGAGAAAAAGGTGGCTGGAGGAAATTTTGAAGGAAATATGCCCTAGAGGCAATAATAAAGTTGTTATTTTATATTTCCTTATATCATTATAAATGTTTATTATTCATGCTAGAATTGTGTTAACCGGAAACTTGATACATGTGTGGATACATAGACAAAAACACCATGTCCATAGTAAGACTCTACTAGACTAGCTCGTTAATCAAAGATGGTTAAGTTTCCTAACCATAGACATGTGTTGTCATTTGATGAACGGGATCGCATCATTAGGATAATGATGTGATGGACAACACCCATCCGTTAGCTTAGCATAGTGACCGTTAAGTTTTATTGTTATTGCTTTCTTCATGACTTATACATATTCCTTTGACTAAGAGATTATGCAACTCCCGAATACTGGAGGAACACCTAGTGTGCTATCAAACATCACAACGTAACTGGGTGATTATAAAGATGCTCTAAAGGTGTCTCTGGAGGTGTTTGTTGGGTTGGCATAGATCAAGATTAGGATTTGTCACTCCGAGTATCGGAGAAATATCTCTGGGCCCTCTCGGTAATGCACATCATGATAAACCATGCAAGCAATGTGACTAATGAGTTAGTTGTGGGATGATGCATTATGGAACGAGTAAAGAGACTCGTCGGTAACGAGATTGGACTAGGTATGAAGATACCGACGATCGAATCTCGGGCAAGTAACATACCGATGACAAAGGGAATGACGTATGTTTTCATTGCGGTTTGACCAATAAAGATCTTCGTAGAATATGTAGGAACCAATATGAGCATCCAGGTTCTGCTGTTGGTTATTGATCGGAGATGTGTCTCGGTCATGTCTACATAGTTCTCGAACCCGTAGGGTCCACACGCTTAACGTTCGATGACGATTTGTATTATGAGTTATGTGTTTTGGTGACCGAAGATTGTTCGGAGTGCCGGATGAGATCATGGACATGACGAGGAGTCTCAAAATGGTCAAGAGGTAAAGATTGATGTATTGGACGTTAGTATTCGAACACCAGAATGGTTTCAGAGTGATTCAGATATTTATCAGAGTACCGAGGGGTTACCGGAACCTCCCGGGGAAAGTAATTGGCCTCATGGGCCATATGGGAGAGGGAGGGCAGCCCACAAGGGGGTGGCTCCCCCCAAGGGGAGTCCGAATAGGACAAGGGGAGGGGGTGCGGCCCCTCTTTCCTTCTCCCTCTCCTCTCCTTCCCGCTTTGCCACCTGAAAGAAAGGAAGGGGGGTGACTAGGACTAGAAGTCCAAGTTGGTTCCCCCCCCCCATGGCGTGCCCCAAGGGCCGGCCTCCTCCCTCTCCTCCTTTATATACGGGGGCACGATGCACCCCAAAGCACATCAATTGTTCTCTTAGCCGTGTGCGGTGCCCCCTCCACAGTTTACTCCTCCAGTCATATTGTCGTAGTGCTTAGGCAAAGCCCTGCGCCGATCACATCACCATCACCTTCAGCATGCCGTCGTGCTGACGGAACTCTCCCTTGACACTTTGCTGGATCAAGAGTTTGAGGAACGTCATCGAGCTGAACATGTGCAGAACTCGGAGGTGTCGTACGTTCGGTGCTTGATCGATCAGAACAGAAGAAGTTCGACTACATCAACCGCGTTGTCAAACGCTTCCGCTTTCGGTCTACGAGGGTACATGGACACACTCTCCCCCTCTTGTTGCTATACATCTCCTAGATACATCTTTCGTGAGCGTAGGATTTTTTTTGAAATTGCATGCTATGTTCCCCAACAGTGGCATCAGAGCCAGGTCTATGCCTAGATGATATGCACGAGTAGAACACAAGGAGTTGTGGGCGATCATAGTCATACTTCTTACCTCCAACGTCTTATTTTGATTCGGCGGTATTGTTGGATGAAGTGGCCCGGACCAACCTTACATGACCACGTTCATGAGACCGGTTCCACCGATAGACATGCAACTTGTTTTGCATAAAGGTGGTTGGCGGGTGTCTGTTTCTCCAACTTTACTTTAATTGAATGTGACTACAGCCGGTCCTTGTTGAAGGTTAAAACAACACACTTGACGAAAAATTGTTGTGGTTTTGATGCGTAGGTAAGAACGGTTCTTACTAGAAGCCCGTAGCAGCCACGTAAAACTTACAACAACAAAGTAGAGGACATCTAACTTGTTTTTGCAGGGCATGTTGTGATGTGATATGGTCAAGACATGATGTGATATACGTTATTGTATGATATGATCATGTTTTGTAAAAGCTATCGGAAACTGGCAGGAGCCTTATGGTTTTCGCTTTATTGTATGAAATGCAATCGCCATGTAATTGCTTTACTTTATCACTAAGCATTAGCGATAGTTGGCGAGACGACAATGACGCTATGATGGAGATCAAGGTGTCAATCCGGTGACAATGGAGATCATGACGGTGCTTTGGAGATGGAGATCAAAGGCACAAGATGATGATGGCCATATCATGTCACCTATTTTGATTGCATGTGATGTTTATCTTTTATGCATCTTATTTTGCTTAGTATGGCGGTAGCACTATAAGATGATCCCTCACAAAATTTCAAGGTATAAGTGTTCTCCCCGAATATGCACCGTTGCGACAGTTCGTCATGACGAGACACCACGTGATGATCGGGTGTGATAAGCTCTACGCTCACATACAACGGGTTCAAGATAGTTTGCACGCAAGGAATACTCTGTTAAACTTGACGAGCCTAGCATGTGCAGACATGGCCT